>WBMY01010657.1:930843-953381 GCA_013397315.1 Donacobius atricapilla | reverse complement strand
GGACCGGCGGCGCCGCCCGCACACCCCGCGCTGCCCGCCGGCCCCGCCGCCGCGGCGCGGCTGTTTGTGCAGCTGTGCGCCCGGCCAGATGGGAGAAGTGATTCTGGCTGGAAAGAAGAAAAGTGATTCTGGCTGGAAAGAAAAACATGTTGCTTTTCGGAGGGTGTTTTAGCATACATTTTTCCAGCCAGATCGATTCCCTGCGCCGGCTCGCCGTGCGGACGCAGAGCTGTGCCTGGGCAGCTGCAGGAGAGAGATGGGAGGGTCAACAGCCTCTGCCCTGAGTGCTTTGTACCTCTGGAGACACACTCATGGGCTGACACTGCCATTTGATAAGCCTTTAAACCGACACTTAGGAAAGCAATTTGCCTCCTGACTTCTCTTTCCTTCCCGTATGAATATTTCCAGCTTCTCCTGTCATCAGTGCATGGGGCTGCTCCTCCAGCCAAGCAGGCAAGGGGAAAATCAGGCTGGCTAAAATGTAAGGGTGAAAAGCCCCTTATCTCATGGGAGGACTTCTTCTGCTAGGGCAGCTACCCTAATCCTCTTCCTTGGTAGAGCAGCACAAGCACTTTCGCCCAACAGCAGGGTAGGCAGCACAGGAAATGTGAAAAAGCATTAGGTCTCTGTTCCCTACCAGATGTGTTTCCCACTGGAAATAATGCAGATTACTAAAAACAGTGAATATACATCCACTGACCACTATGATTCAGTATTTTCACAGATTCTTTTTTTTTTTTCCCCCAAGACTTGGGACATTGATGAAAGACATTAACTCAGTCCTCTTGTAGTGTTTGAGGTGCTTGGCCTGCCATTAGAATCTGAGAAGAGCTGCAGGTGTATGAAGAGCATTTTTGTGCCAACACAGACCATCAGTCTCAGCCACCATGCCATGATCACCTGCCACCACAGCGTGGGACAGCCCTTCCCGTGGTGCGTGACAGTCCTTCGTGGGGATTGAGCTGTGAGCTGTAGCAGGAGTGCCATGAGGGACACCCTGGCTCACTCAGTCAAGGCCAGTGTCAGACTGTCCTCTGCACACTGCTGCTGCCCTTTGAAATTGTTTGTTTTATCTAAAACTGGAGGCATCAGTTTCAGAAACTATATTGTTGGGCATTGGTCATAAAGAATATCCTCTCCCAGATCAGACTAGCTGCTTATTTCACCACCAGCCCTATGTTTCTGTGATTGGTTACACTGTTCTGAAAGCCCAGGGAGAAAACTGGGCTTTGTTGACACTGCCCATGGCCAGGAAGCTGTGGTGATGTTTCATATGATTGACTTGCTCAGTGGCAGTGAAATCAGCTAAAATTATTGCCGGGTTTAAAACAGGTTTAAATGGAATCCAAGTCAAACACAGAAGGAGCTTTGCTTCTCTTCTCATATCTGAGATAATTATAGTTCTAAAATAATTACAAAGTCATCATGTGATACCAGACCTCCTTACCCAATATTTAGCATTTTCAGCCTCCTCTGAAGCCAGTGACACAAAAATGTCCTGGGTGGGACTGGGATGTTGGCCTGAGATCTGAAGTGATTTAGGCTTTCTGCACACTTCAAGGCTAGGTATGAAATACTTTACAGAGACCTCAGTACTGAGGAGATATTAAACACTTGCTGCCGGAAACTTTATTCTCTATAGAATGGATTGAGTCAGGTTCCCAAAATTAAATGCCTCCAAAGTCACTCATGTATTAGGGAAAATAAAGGTTGGTTTTGAATAGCAAATAGCAGATGTTATGCAAAAGTAACAGAGAGGGGGGAAGAAAAGCCATTTTTTCCTGACTACTCTCATTTATTTCACATGAAGAAATAATATTTTGCTCATACTTTAACTCCAATTTACCTGTTTCTAACACTAATAAATATTCAATAAATAGATCTGAAAGCTCTTTCCATCTTTCTTTATATGAGTATTTTGAAAGGGGCTTATCCTATATCTAGCAAATTCTAATCCCTATGAGCTAAACTTTGGAAGTGAGTGAGGAATGCAGGTAGAAAGCTTTTCTCTTTCAAAGTCGAAGGGTAATAGCACGTCCTTTCTATTCCAAAGTCAGAGTGAAGACAAGTTCCTCTTGATGAAAGCGCCACAGTTAATCCGTCTCAGGACTGGTGTCTCCATGTAGCACCCTGGGGAACTAGAACAAAAAGAAGTGGGTTTTGCCTGGTGAGCTGTAGAGTTACAGTGCAGGAAAATCCTTGTTGTACAGTATGCTATATTGTTTCGCTAATGTATTTTTTCTGTGCTCTGAATGAAGCATTTATATGCAGGGAAATTGGCTTTGAGGCAGAGGATGAAATCGTAATGGTGTCAGTGATCGCAGCAGAACAAGCCATCAGCTGATGGATCATGTTAAACCACAGAGGATGCCATCCTGCAACTCTTTCTCATGGCAGCAAAGCCATAAACATTGTGAGCTGTTCTGCTAACATCCAAGAGCCTGCCCCCAGAAAGGAGGATAATTCCAACACATTTATTAAGGAGTCAGCTTCTATTCTTGTTGATTTATTGTGATCATTTGTTGAAGAGTCTAAGGCTTTTTTTTTCTCCTGACCTATTTTTAATTACATTCCAAAATGCTCCCAGCCCCCATATATTTCAGTTTGTTCCAATTTTGAAAATGTCCAGGATGGAAAAAAGGAAAGGTTGCTTCCTTGGTGGAAGTTGTCTGATAGTGAATTTTCTTCCTGTTTTTCTGTTATATTTTTCAAATAAGCTGCTTTTGAGGGTGTGATCTGACATATTTACACAGTTCTGAACATGAAAGCTCTGTATTAATGGTGGAGTTATAGAGTAGTTTGATCTAGAAGGGACCTTTAAAGACCATCCAATTCCAGTCCTCTGCCATGGAAGTGATGTGAACAGAGTGATGCAGAGCTCTGAAAGGTCCTTACCTGACACACAGAACCGTGGTGCAAGCAACTTGTGCTGATGCACACAATGGGAGAGTTGCCTTTCACTGACTCTATCACTTTATTACTCAGTGTTATAATTCCTCTAAACTTCAAATGAAAGCTGACATTCTGTTGTGATTTTTTGTTGTTTGTTATTTGCTATTACAGAGCTGTTCATATGTAAGGAGTGAGACAGAGCTGCAGTTTTAAAAGACATAATTGCCACAAGGTATTTGTGTGGTCAGAGAACAAACAATAACCAGGCTGTTTCTTCCAACTTCAGAAAAACATTTTCTTTGAATACCCCCTTTTACTTTCTGAAGAGTCACCATTATCTCCAAACCCAGACCATACACAAAAAGCTGAGTGCCAGATGATGAAAGATGTTCACAGTGTGGTTCTTGGTGACCAGTGGGAGAGTACTTCATCAGTGTTCACTGTTAATCAGCTTAATCTGGCCTTGTAAAATAGGGTTTTCAGTCAGCTGATGCCATGTATAATCACACTTCATGCAGGGCTCAAACTGTCAATACAAATTGAGCCCTTCCATGGCACATATGGCGCACAAAAACCCAAATTAATGGTCACATTTAACTAACCATCCTTAAATCAATTCATATTTAAAAAGTGCTTGGGAGAGCATCAATACAGTATAAGAAAGCCCATGTTTTTGCATGCTGAAGGCTTATGGAAAGGCTGCTGTTTGCCTTATCACTTGGTGATTCAAGGAAGCATCAGTTCCCGGCCAGTCATTTCTATCTTTTCTTCCTCTTTAAAGATCCAACTTTCCAACTTTTCCATCAAATTGCAAGACTAAAATTCATTCTGACATTCTTAGTTAAGTGAAAGCTGTGGCATAATTTTTTCTTAAAAATGGGAAATTTCCTCATGTTCTGAGCCTGTCTTAGTAAACCTGGCTCCATCTCAGAAATATAATGTTCTCTATTTTGAAAACCTCATCACATTCACCATTCAAAAGAGCAGCCTGTGTGATGGGTGGTGAAAACAGTTGCTCTTGCATTTCATTATTATAATAAAGCGGTTAAATCAATTCCTTTCCTTTCTCTTCAGGTCTTTTTCTATCCTCTTGGGCTGAAATTTTTCTGAAAAAAAAGTTACAACTGCATTTATAGATGCCAGTGAGCTGCTGTAATATGCAATACATTTATTATAATCACATACATTTTTCTGAAGACATGTTTGTTCTTACTCTCACCTGACAATTACTTGCTATACATTAGTAACTGTGTCCTCTTTATTTACTTATGATTGTTATTTCAGACTAATTCTCAGCTGGTGTAAATACACTTAGGGTGACCAGTTAATAATGTTTTAGGATCAAGCTCCTAGTATTTCCAAGGATCTCAGAATGATGGGAAAGTGTCTACTGGTTTTGCTGAATATATACTCTAAGTTTTTCTAAGGTGCTCAAGTCTGAGAGTATTTGATCATCCCCTCACACAACTTCCTAAGCTAGGCAAAAAATTCACGGTTATGTCAGGTGAATAATTTAATTAATTAAATATTGTAGATTATATATTTGAAAGGAGTAAATAATTGTTGTTTTATTATTTGCCAAATATTCAAGACTCTTCAAAATAGGAAGATATTTCTTTAGAGGTCAAATCAATACTTCTCAAGCCTATTAATTTTCTTCTTTTCTGCAAATGGGAACTGCTGTGAGAACCAAAAATTGGCTTGAACTGACTTCTATATTCTGGCATGAGTTATGAAAGCACTGTCTTATTCCATTTTTATCAACTATTTCTGGTTAAAAAGCAACTATTTGACTGATAATTAGCACGCCTGTGTCTTTACAGAGTCTCAGGCTTGAAGCAATATGTGAAATGTCAAGGAGCTTAAGGCAAAGGTTAAAGATTCTTGGTGTCTTTTGGTTAAAACAGTGCCAGAATAAGTTTTGTAACATTCTGAAGAAGAGGTTTCTATTTCTTCCAGTGCAGCTGTTTGATTTTCCTTTTTTTTCCATCATGACTCTGCATGTATTAGTCTCCTACAGGGCAAATTGCTTTATTTAACATGCCACAGAAAGCTACTGCTGTTGCATCAGGGAGATGGAATGCTTCTCTTAAACTGTAATGCCAATAATTGCCTTTGGACTTCCACACAAAGAAAGTTTTGGTCTTCAAACTGTCTGGAAGGGTTTGTCTGTAATTGCTGTAATGCACAATCACTCCTAGAATGAAAAGGAAAATGACATATATTTAGAAAGTTCAATAAGAACAGTGCAAACAAGCAACGCTATTATCCAAGACAGTGAATGAGCCCCATGTTCTGAGGCTGAGCCTCAGAAATTGTTTTATAGCACATGGTGAGCAGACACACTGTTAATATAAAAGTATAATGGAAGCAGTTGGAGTAACCACAAGAACACCCTCTGAAGCATCCCCGTTTGGTTAAACGTATTTGTCTGAATTCATACCAGGCAGCTGGTCTGACAGATTATTTATGTCTGGATTCTCCCCCTGCACACTGATTCACAGCAGAATAGGTATATCCCATCTACACATTGAGATGTTCAATGCCTTAGACCTTCTGGGCAATTAAAAAGGAAAATAATACACATTCTCTAAGTTTCAAAACTGTTAAAACTCTAGATACACTTTCTGAGAGATACTTTGTCCAAATCTTAATGTTTGTGAAGCTGCATCACGGGTTTGACCCACTTCCCAGCACAGTCAGTCGCGGCACTGCCGCTGACCTGCAAACCCGAAAACCTGGTGTTTTTCAGCTGTCTGAAATGTCAGAATAAGGAAGACAGAGAAAGCAGTTTCTGGTATGGATGTAAGACAATGGTGAGCTAAAATGCTCACTATGGCTTAACAGGGTTTATTATCTCTTCCTCCAAGCAGCGGGAAGTTGGATTACTAGGTCAGCTACAGTGTGGGGTAGACCTTAGCAGGCTCAATCTGCTGGAGTTAAAACATGGGGAGGATGAAGACTTTTCTCTTGATACCATGTAGATGCAAGAATAAATATAAACTCCAAAAGGCAGAAGGAACAATTCACCATTCTTTAATTTAAAATTTCACATGCCATGAAAAGAATTGTTTAAACTCTCTGTGAAATAATCTTCTGGGCAGGGTACAAAATTCTAGATCAGATGTTTGCAGCAACTTCTGCTATCTTCTGGTCTTCTACCCACACACTAATGATTCTTCTCGTTCTATTCATTGCTAAGAAAAATAATAACTGTGTTGTCATAAATGACAAGCTATCTTCAAATACAGAATAACTGAGTGAAGCATATGAATTCCAAGATAGAGATTGATCATGTCTTTTCATGAAAAGTATTCTTAGTATTAAAACTAAAGAGAGAAATTAATAATAATTTTTAAAAAAATCTACAACCTGTCAACAAATTTTTGGCAGTGTCAAGGTACTTCTGAGTTTTTCTGCCATGCTGCCTTCCAAACCTTATTTAAAATTAAATGTCTTTTTTTAAATAAATGGTTAATATTGCTGCAACTTGTGTGTAACTCAGACTAACTAACGAACAGTTCTCCGCTATTTAAACTTTTATTTCTGAAAATTTTCTGTGTTTGCCAAATCAAAACATTAAAAGCAAAATACAGTCCTTAGGGATATCTAGAAACCAGACCTTCTACATGGTACTTACATCTACAAAAGAGTGCTTTTTTCTGATCCTTCTGTAGGTGTATGGTAGGAATTCATGTTGCAAAAAAGACTCTCAAAACCACAGTATACAATATAGCTGCACCTTCATTCAGGGCAGAAAGACATCACAATAATCTGTATAAAAGTATTTTGGTCCTCAGTTTGAGGAGGTGCTGCCCCAGTAGTTTACACAGCCAAGTTACAACTTGAAATTCATCTGTGGAAATACTGTAGCTCATATCTACATGCGTTCTTGAAATCATGACTTATCTACGTCACAAGCAAATGATTTTTCTGCTTGCTTCTCGCTTTGCTTAGATTAAGCTTGTCCCACTGCACAGCAGTCCTGCAAAAGAATTTGGAGTAGGAATAAGGTGATAAGTATTTGGGTAGTTCAGCTCCCCCCATTCCCATTTTGCAGTCCTCCTCCCCAGTCCTTGCCATTGTCTGGTCCTGTTCCCAGCCACATCTCTGCATCCTCAACCCCACAGCCAGAGGAGCCCTTTGACCTCTGCCAGAGTTTATTGATAACAAACCAAGTGTTTTGGCAACTGATAAACCCCGTTGTGGTTTTTGTGATTCTTACTGCAGGTAACTCTTGCAGTTTTGTCTTGCTAAGAATCCACGAGGTACAGGGTCTGATGGTGGCTTTGAAACATGTTTTCTGTTTCAGCACCTGAAAACATCACTTTCTGTGTGATCTCCGATAGAGGGACCATCCCAACAGCATATGTTTGGTATTTCATTACAGTAAGGTCACTGAAATCAAAACATGTTGTGCTCCTTAATGACGCAGTTCGTCACACACACACAAACACACACTCACACTTTGATTAGAAGGCATGAACTAAAACTTCACTTTATTTGAAAGTTTGACTGTATATATAGTATATCTACAAAGGCCAGGGATTGGGGGAGAAGGTTGACACCTCTCCCCATCCCATTGGTCAAGACAACTGTCCATCAGCTGTCCATATCTCTACGACAAAGAATGTAAATTATCTTGAAACTATACAATAACATTGGCTGTGTTTACAGACCAGAGCATGAGAAAGAACCCAAAACATGAAACTGTGAAACAGAAGAGAAGGCTGAAAAAACCAGGGTGACACCTTAATGATTTGAATGGCGAAAAATGTGCATAGAGGTGGCAGCTATGCTGCAGAAGGAAGCATCTAAGTTGTTGTGAACTTAATCAGAGGAGAAGGAAGGATTTTAATTTAAAATTTCCCTTGGCATGCAGAAAAAAATATTAAAATCTGCAACTTTTTCTAACATAAGTGAGTTTAGTTTTCTAGTTACTCATGTTTAAAAAAGTGGCAAGTGTTAAAGAGGGGGTAACAATAGAAAAACATGTCTGATATTTTTGAATTAGAGGGGAGTTTGACTGAAAAAAAAATAACCAAATTTGATAACATTTGATTTTGTCTTATCTAAGTGTACATCTTTCAGACAGCAACTAGATCAGAGGGCTCAAAGGACTATTACCATATGTGATTCTTTCCAGCTCAGTTTTCTTATAAAAAAATAAATCAGTACTATCTAAATTTCCCTTTTCCTCTTTCTCCATGAAAAAAACCTACAGCATGTCCATATGAATCTCATAATGTGCTGTTTCCAGTGTTCTGCTGAACCCATCCTGCTGAGCCCCGCCACAAACCTTTGTCTGTCTATTCCCTTCATTCCCTCAAACCATGCACCACAATTTTCTCCAAATCCTTTATCCCTTTTACTAGGCACTCTGTTTCTCCATTCAAATAGGGCATTTGGGTGAGTAGAAGAATAGAAGACAGGAGGACAAGCTCGGAAAACTTGAAATAGTATACACATACAGCTGTTCCAAAAGGGGTAAATTTTCATTTGGTTTAAAACGGGAGATGTCTGCTGACATAATAAAATTAACAGTAATTTAGAAGTTTTTCTATCACAGTTCTATCTGGCTCCCATTTGGGAGGTAGACTGAATGTGTCTGTACAAGAAAAAAGAAATCTGGTGCAACAGATTGTTGGTGCTTGTCTCTGAAACATAGGAAACTCTAATGTGGACAACATGGAACCCTGGGCTTAGGTTTTATCTGAAAAAGCCACCTATTACTTTCCTGTACAAAAGTTCTACCTTCAAATAATTGTATTTGCCATGGGAGGACAATATATCAAACCAGAAGAGAAAGCTCAAGGCCTGATATAGAGCTTTAGCCCACCCTTAAAGCATGTCTTGGTGCGTCCTGACTTACGGTGTTGTAGTTGACACCTGCACGAAATCAACTGCTGTACAAGGCTATATTCACCTGCTAGTTTTGCTAAATGTCTGTATCTCACATGAGCTGTGAGTGCCTGTATAGCTGGGTTTGCAGCACCCAATGGAGAGGAGGGCAGGCTTGCTCTAGGCTTGAGTCAGATTGAGTCACAGTGTAGACCTAAAAACCCTTAATAGAGACAATACAGTGATGTGTGGAATGATTTCTTCAGTTTGTGTTCCAAAAACATACATTTTCACTCCTGCTTGCCTCTTTTGATTTGCTAAAAAATCTTAAACCCCTTTACTTATTTCCTATTATTTTGCTACAAAATATTCAACATTTTGCAAGACTGGACCCATATTTGAATCTTTTCTTCCCATTAGGTCCCCCTCCCCCCTCATAAATCGACACAGATCAAGGCTGATGAAAGAGTAGCAGTGGTAGTTCCACTGCTTGGTTAGGCACTCTGATCTGCTAAATTCTAGATGTAGAGCAAAGGAATCTTAAAAAAAAAAAAAATATTCCAAAGAGTAGTTCTCAGGCAGCTCTTTTGTGTGGGGATCATATACTTGACACCATGCCTTATGTGGAATGCACATCAAATCACCTGGAGACTCCACATCAATGGTAGTTATGTGCATGCATGTACCACAAAGAGAATAGACCTTTAAATCGGTTGGGTGCATGAGACAAAAAAAAAAAGTCTAAAGAGTATAAATCTGGAGGAGTGCATCAGCTTCTTTGATTTACCTCTCTGCTCTGCCTGATGCCTTTTTTGTTGTTCTTGTGTTTTAATGTTTTAATAGACAGATTTTAAAAAATAAAAAAGGGCTTTCCCAGTGCAGCCAGTGCTTTATTTTATAAGGTTCTCTTCTTAATCTAACACATCTGTGTTATCTGATCTGAGACTGCCCATAGGATAGACAGATCCTTAGCTCCCATGTATTCATCTTGTAGACTTCAAGGGGGCTACACTAACTGCAACAAGTCAATGACTTGCCCTTGCTTGTTGTTGAACTCTTAAGCATTACCATATTTTTCCTTTAACTGTTACTGAAGCCCATACCAAGTATCCCTCAGATAAAATTATTTCCTCTGTGCTGAGCTGATTTTTGCTTCAGGCTGGCATTTACTAATTTCAGGGAGGTTTTCCTATTGCAGATGGGACCAAAACAAGCTTCTTATATGAGCCAATGGACTTCAAGTCAATGGATTTCAGTATTTAGAACAAGGAGTTTTTCACTTCAGAACTGAGCCCCAGGTTAAGGCGCATTTGTCCCTTTCAGTCTAGAAATGTCAGGGATGTTATAATAGGAACTGGAATAAAACAAACAAACAAAAAATAGGAATCTGTCTGGTTTTGCTCCAGAACAAAGCGCTAAACTCTGAGTTTACCTTCCAGTTCATGCTCCAGAGTGAAGGACACTGTCCTTCCCCGATCCTGCGCATTCCCTCAGCGATGTGAATAAGTGCAATGGACCTGCTCACTAAAACCTCAGTGAAGCCAAACTTGTGCCAGGCTGCCTAGTTTTTGTGGCAGTTTGTCCTAAAGAGAGATTTCTGACCACATCAAGGAGAAACATTCCACAAGGGTTCCCTGTGACATTAGAAACCAGACTCTGCTACTGCTGAATATCTCCCCCCCCTCTCTGGGACTCCCCATCTTTTCCTCCTGATCCTCCCACCCCATATTTCTTTCTGACATGCAGAGAAATTAGAATAGTAAGCAAAGACAACCAATTCTAAAAATTATGCACCGAGCCCCAGTTTCCATCCCATATACTCAACGGAATCTATGGGATCACAGCTCATGTGTTTGCAGCACATCATGACAGCCTGGCTGGGACCAAATGCCCAGGACATGGTAAAGGACATGATGGAGACAGAGTGAGGACAAGGTCCTCTGCTGCCACAGGATGTATGCCTTCAAAAAAGCCACTGCTCTCAAATGCTGGGAGAAGCAAAGCAAAAGTTATGAGGCCTGCAGTAAATGTATGTGTATCCACAGAAATGTATCTGTATCCACAGAAGTGGATAACACATACATTGCATGTTAAATATTACAACCTATTTAATGATTACTTTTGACCCAGTTTGCAGGTACACCAAGCGCAGAAACTGCACGTAAGTGTTAAAAGGAGGAGGAAAAGAGAAGGATAAGTCAGTGCAGGATGTAAATTACAGTGTAATAGATTAGCTGTTGCCACTAGCTCAGAGATGTACAAAGCCCTTTCATAGATCTGCAAGCTATGGTGTATCCCATGAGATTTTAGGATGTCCATGACGAGCAGAAGTGACTCCATATCCAAATACAGCTGACAATTGCTTCAGGGTTTTCTCTTTAAGGCTGCTGTAAAAGGGCAGAGGGAAGGTTCATCTATGGAGAGCTGGCAATGTCTCTTTAGCTCTCACGCCTTATGGAGGACTGCAGGAAGCCCTGCAAGCCCAGCTTCTTGAGTAAGTGCTGAGAACACCTTAATAATTCGTGAGCATTGTCTGTATGGGTGCTCCTGGTAGGTTGTTGTTGCTCTGGGCAGTAGGATGACTGCTCAGTGATAGAACTGAAGTTCACTGGTGTTGAGACATGAGGAGCAGAAGTGTGGGCAGGCTCAAACAGCATCAGCCTACACCATCCAAGTGAAGTGCGCTCTGTAATAGCAAACTCAGGCCTCATGTCTGCACTTTGAGAAAGACAGTGTTGGAGCGAGTGTCAGCAAGACTTACACAGATGGGTCTAGAGACTGGAAACAAGGGCAGATAGCTGGAGAAACAGCTCCATCCAGGTGTTTACTTCAAGGAAGCATGAGAGAGCATTTCATCTCTTTACAGGAGGAAAGATCGTGCATCACTTAATTTAGAAGTCATAGTTGTATAGAACAACACACAAAAGCTAAGAACAGAGAGTTATGCTGGAATTAAAACAGGCTTATTACTGCTCACATAAATAACTGCTAGAACAATCTCTGAATTTCAGTGTTGACCTCTTCATATTTTAGTATTTTCAGCATATGAGCAGTTACCTTTATGGAAGCTACCTTCTATCCAAGTACACACTTTTTTGAACTCAATGCTGTTATAAGTGGATGCAATGTAAAGGCCTGTAATGTATATAGGAGATCACTTTAAGGAATGTGATGTTCCCATCAGCCCATATACATTATAAATGAACCCAGAAACTTCTCAGGGTGATGACAGACGTAAAGACTGCAACTCCCAGAGTACAATTCTCTATTTCAAGCAATGCAACCAGAATTCTGTGATCAAGCCTAGAGTTGCATGGTTTCACTGCCTTCTACAAGACAGCATCGTCTGCAAGATGGTCTCTTACGCATGAATTAAGAGCAGCCCTTGGGCCCTGGAGCTTTGCCAGCTCGACCCTCCTTTAATCAAAGCCTGACTCAGGGTTGGGATAAACACCTGGCTTTGTATGAAGTGGCCTTGGCTCTGTATGGAGTGCTCTCAGTTATTCAGTTCCCCCTGATCCAGGCAGGAACTCAGAGTACTCTGTGTTTAAGGATTGCACCCTGCAGGAGAGTTTTTTTGTTTCATTTTCTATTTTATGCTTCAGTAATTGAGTATTTTCAACACCTCCCATAAAGATACCTGAAAAATGTCATTGCAAGCTATTCTTTAAAAAGCACCCTGCCCTTACAGCGCTGAGCCAGGGAATGCCTCCCACCTGGTTCTGACATCCTTGTGTCTGGGGAAGCCTCTGACTGGTTTGGCTGTTAATACCTCTGGCTCTACAGTCTGCTTCAACATGTTCACAAGTTCCTTCCTCTCTCTGTAAGAAATTCCTTCTTCTCAAGCCTGCAAACTGATAGCACTGCTAAATAAAAGACTGAACACTTCAACTGTTTATATATTGGCTCCTTTCAGACGTAACTTGATTTAAAGAATCACAGAGAAACACAATGGAAGACCTAGCCAGCAATATATGTCAGTCTTCCCAAATACAACACAAACATAAACATAACTAGATCAAAGCAAAAGGAGGGAATCTTCTTTATCAAATATAATTACTAAACATTGTTCTATTTAAAGAAAAAGTAAATTTTATTGCATCTTTACAATTGAGGGTAAAAAATGAGTAAAATATGTAAAAAGAAGGAAATTAGTAGAAAATATAATTTTTTCAAAAGCAGTGACTTATTGTACATAATTTGGTTTCCTCAATGTGTTACCGGTTCTGCATATGCCTTAACAGATAATCAATTTTGTCAAGTTACTAAAGACAGAATTATTGCAGATGCTTAGAAAGGGGAAGCATAAGAATACTTAAAATCCTCAAGACCTATTTTTATGTACTCAACTCTGAGTGTTATCATTGATTTCAATGAAACTTACTCCTATGAAATTATCAAAAAGTTGAAAAAATCCTTTACTGGGTGGGGAAGAGGGATGCAGAGAGACCAGGCTGGGATGGGGACTTCTGCAGGGCAGGGTGGGTACCAGTTCAGGAGCAGGGTCAGTCAGGGAGGCAGAGCTGGAGGAGGTTGCAGGGAGATGCCTGGCCACAGGTGCATTTCATGGCCAGAGGGCAGAGTGCTCAGCTGCAGGGGACATCGCTTTCACACCCACTCCCTGCCTCTCCTGACTGGCAGCTGTCTGGGGGTGGCCACCATCACCCATCTCGGGGCTTTCAAGGAGAAAATGCTTTTTGAACTCCTCCAAGATTACAGAAAAGTCTCACGGTGCCTGTTTAAACAAGTGTGTCTGAACAGGAAAATCAAGCAGACAGGGAGCTACTTCAGTTTCTCCACTTATACGATATTTGAAATGATAAGCAAGGATATATTTTCACATAATTGGACTGTGTCAGGGTACCAGCCATTTGATCAGATAGGGGCTCTCTATGTAGTCTCACATCAGAGGGCTAGTAAACTACAAATTAAGGCAGGCTTTAGATTTTTGTCTGTGAAGTAGCCAAATAAATTGAATTTTATTTCTAAAGGTCATAAAGGGGATGGGGGAAAATACAAAAATAAAGGCAGGATAACTGAATCTGAAAGAATAAATTAATAAAATCTTTGGAAACATCTCAATCATGTGTGAAAACCCATAAGTATTGGAAAGATACTGATCGGCATCGTTGGATCTGACAGGGAGATTTGAGAGCCAAGTTTTCATCACCCTAAAAGAGGCCTGCAGAAAGGAAGGCCTAGTAGGGCAGGGGAAATATAATTCTCCATGGGTCCAAGGTTTTTGGTTTTGTTCTGTTTGTTGGTAATTTATCATTTTATTTGGCATTTGCCTTTGCAACAATATTTTGGGGAGGGTGAGACACCCTGGGACAACTTGCACCGGCCAGCTGGGTGAGGGCCAGAGAGCATTGCTCACTCCCCTCCATCCCTCCTTCCCACCCCATTTGCTCTAGCATCTCAGGCCTGGAGACAGCCAGCCTGCACTTCTTCCTGCTCCCTAGTCCACACACCTCCCTCGAGAGTGCTCCCAAAGCAGGGAAAACTCCCCTGCCCCCCCCCACCAGCCCTGGGGGAAAGTTTCCCGAAGGTCTGAGGACTGCAAACCCCCTTTCCTCTACGTGGCCACTGCCTAAGCCTATCCCTCCTACAAATACAAGTCTGGTCCCCCAGCCTTGTGCTCTAGACAGATTCCCAGGCTCCAGACAAAAAGGCCAGGGGGACTCCAGGGGACCCAGCTGGCTCCCAGCCAGAACTGCTGAAAGGGGATCACAAGAAGCCAGATTTATTCCTAAGAACAAAGCTTCCGGTGGCTTTCCAAGATGCTCGTGGTACTCCTTTCCTCCTTTTTTCTTCTTCTCCTTCCCTCCCACCCTTATTTTTCAAACTCTCTGCTGGAATAGAGGCGTCTCCTGTCCCTATCAGTGAATGTACTGCTTCCATTCCTTGCCAGGTCTATGTACACTCCTGTGGCATTTCTTTTTCTGTCCCTGAATTTATACATCACTGATATTTAGCTACTTTTGTTGGCTAGAGACTTGAATTTACCTGTGAGGCTGCTGCACATGATCTTTTTCTGTAAATAGCTACTGCTGGGTCAAGTGAGTTGTGATTTGCCCACACATCTAAGCCCCCATGACCACAGTGTGGGAGTCAGGATGTGCAGTGTGTGCGTGTGTGTGTGTTCTTATATGTCACCTACTGCCAGGGTTTGCAGCTGCACTCAGTAACTGGTAAAGGCTGGACTCTCAGGGGAGACTTCTGCATAAAAGAGGTGAAATGACTTGCAAAATAATGCCAGCAAACCTCAGGGAGATAACTAATTCTGTGTGCTGAATGTGCCCCTGCTCTGCCTGCTCTCAGAGCCTCCTCCCTGTGTCTCTGTGTTATCTTAAGATTGTTTCAGAAGTAAAAATCAAACAGACCTAAATCCACCCGAGGGTAATAGGACCACCAATAGCAGGGGACAGACTGCATCTGGTGCCACTCCAAACCGGCAGGGTTCAGACGCAATGGAAGGACATCCTCCCGCTCCAGGCTGTGGTCCGTGCTGCTGACAGAGGCGGGGTAGGTGGGCAGCAGCCGGTGCGCCTGATCTGGGCACCCCACGGCCACCCACGGCCTGGGCTTGCCACTGCCGGGGCTGGAGGGTGCACGGAGGCTGCTGTGCTTTAAAGCCTTGGATTGCAAGAAGTCTGATGCTGTTTGAGAAGCTGGAATAAGTCCTGCTTTGAGAGGCAGAAAAAAACCCCAGCTCTTGAAAAGCAAAGTGACCCAACACCAAGAGAGAGGCCCCACTTCCTACATAAATAATGTCCAAAGCACACACACTGAGAATAACATGAAGGCAGCACAGGACAAACCAATATCTAGAAATGTTATTTCTTCTGCTCCAAAGCTTAATCAGCCCAGCAGCAGGCAAGCCAGGAACATTTTAGATTATGACTATGCTTGTGGTTGATGAAAAGTCTAAGAGGAACATAAGCTTTCTAAAAGACAGTTTCCCTACAAAATAGTTGGGATTTTTTTTTTCTTCCTCCTCTGGCAGTGAATTTGTTTGGCTATATTGATTTATTAGAATGAGGTAGCTCCCAGTATCATATCTAGCCATCGGTTGTCACTAAGCAAAAGGATGTGGTGGGATCACATCACCAAAATAATAAGGCACTGGAGTCCCTAAGCAGGGGGTTCCATATCATCAGGACAGTTTCTAATATTTGAGGATGACTTTGATATTTGCAGGAGTGTGATGGTGTTTTGTTTTTTTTCAGTTGAGAGTCTGGAAGATATCTGACACCAGTTGCTCTGCTTTTTAGCTGTAGTTTCCTTTACAAAAGGAAATTAAAATCCTTCTATATGTATTGCATGAATATATGTTTTCCTAAGTGGAAAGTTTTGGCTTAAGGCAACCTCTTTTGGGCCATCTTAGCAGAGGAAGAAAACAAACATTTCCCCGTAACCTCTTCCTTGTGAGTTTAGAGGGATATTTTTGGGACTCGGATTTTACCGATGCAAATTAAAGGCGGAGGGAGAAGTAGTCTGGCTTGGGATGCTGTGTGACACCAGCCGGAAGGGGGGAGACGGGTACTGGAAAGAAGAGACCTGCCAAGCTCCACTGCCGTGCCTCAGGTTGATCCAGTGCCTGCCTGTGGAGCCGTGGCTCACAGCCCCGCTCCAGCTCTGCAGCTGGAGGCAGCAGCTGGAGGAGATATTCTTCTGCACAGGCAACCCTAACCCACATATGCATTGCTTTCACTTCATTTTCCCTTCTACGGACATTCTGTCCTCAGGAGTTGATTATTATAGAGCTGAAATGTATTTCCTTCTGAAAAGTGGGCTTGTTTTGTGTTTGGTCCCCCCCTCCATTTGCCCACACCTCTCTAGAGGGATCAGGCTTAGATCAGAGTTTTTTTTAAAACATGGTGACATGCTTTTCTACTGTGCCGTATATTTTCATATGGTCCTTTGTGTCACGTATTTTCCTGCAATTTAGAGAGATGCAAGAAATAGCTTTTTGCACAATAGACAAAGAAGTGGGAGGATTATTTCAATAGTCTTGCAACTTTGAGGTATTTCATCTAGTTCAAAAGGCGAGAGAAAAAAACCTGTCCTTGTGAGCAAATGATTAGAAGAAGACTGGGAAGACAATAATTACCCCAAATGGAAACCCAGACCTCAGTAAACAATACAGCTTTTGTGAACTGGCTTAGCCTGAAAAAAAAAAATCTAGGAAATCTCATAACTAGAACTGTCAAAATCCTTTTCTTATGCAACAATATGTAAAAGACTCCTGAGAAATTAAGAGTAAATACGGAAATGCTATAAAATAGCATGATAATGGACTTGCTCTGAGCATTGGAGACTGCCTTGGCAGTACTGGCATGGATTCCTTCAACCACAAACTATTTTCTCATCTTAAGGAATTTGGGACAAATTACATTTTGTCATATTCCACCAACAAACACGGACATGAAGACAAATAAACTGGAAGTCGTCATAATCTACCTTGATTGTTGCGGAATTCGAGGGGACCAAAGCAATTGGGAGAGAGACAGAGTGTGGTTTTGAATGAATGTCCTTTATGAGAGAGCAGAGAGAAGATCATTTATGTTCTTCATATTTTATACTTTTGCCTTTAGGAAAGAAAGGGCCAGCAGAGCTCTGACTATCATTCACTCATAATGATCGCATTCAATCTAGTGATTCACAGTGAATCATGTAATAAGGTTTCCATTTTGCGAATGGGGAGAAGAAGGAGGGGTGGTTAAACTTTGTTTAGTTCACATTCACGTCGCCGGCCTCCTCTTTCCCTTGAATTTCTTTACCGGTTTGCGGCATTATTTTTTTTTAATCTCATATTTAACTTTTCTTCCCTTCAGTTATCCTACCAAGAGTAAAAAAATCCCTGAGAGGGACGCTGACAGGCTACTTGTACAGTTAGTAATTTTCCTCCGGCAGCCATTCGTTGGAGCAGGGCTCCGCTCTCGCGGCCTCCAGGGGCCGTGCCGTGCCGCGCCGTGCTGTGCCGGGCACAGGCTCCGGGCAGCGCCCGGGGCACGGCGGGGCCGGCGGGGAGCGGCTCCGCCGAACGGGCAGGCGCTGCTTTTCGGCATTTCGGCCTGAACCCGCAGCCCCCGCCGCCGGGCACGGGGAAGGGGCCGCTGTGCGCACCCCGCTTGCGGTTTGGGTCCGGGCGAGGGGGCTCCGGCCCTGGGGCCGCGCTCCCCTCGGGGTGTTCCTGCAGAGCCCCTCAGGCCCAGAACAGCCGGCCCCCGGTTAGCGCAATGCTCTCGGCGCTCTCGGCCCTTGCCATCCGCAAGCGCTGCAGGTAAAAGCCGAGGCGAGGGCAGGGTAAAGCTCCGGGGGCTGGGAGGAGGCGCTGGCACGGCAGGGAGGTCTGCACTGGGGCTTGGAGCCGCGCATCGACCGGGGCGCCCCATCAGTGGCTGCTCCTGCAAAACTCCGTGAGACACAGCGGGAATCACCCCAAAAAAGCTAGCGAAAGAAAGGCACCGAGTGGGGGAAAGGCTCGGAGAGCACAAGCATCCCGGAGCAAGCCGGCGAGGTGAGGCAGGTCGGTGCTGGCGGGCGGGGGCAGAGATGACGCCGCACAGGCACCGGCCCCGAAGGCGCCTGGAGGAGCGGTTCTCTTCTCCAGCAGAGCCGACACCTTTGCAAGAGCTTTAAAAATATATATTAAATTAAATAGGGGTGTTGTCACTGACGGGAGACCAGTGCCTTAGCCATGGGGCTTTCACCAAGGCAGCCAAGTTCCCTTTTGGGCAGAGCAGAGTCTCGAAGTCTGCTTGACATCTTGAAGCTTAAATAACCGTAAGGCATTGTTACTCCCTGGCAGCAAAGTGCCTCGTTACGCCTGATTGAGCTAATTGCTTTGAAATAGGATATATTATCTATAATTATAGAGATCTTGGAGGAGACGGCCAGCCTTTTCTTTCATCTTCTCCAAGTGCATCATAATGTCGCGATCAAATTAATTTAGGCCACTTGAAATAGTGCCTTCTTTTCAGCCCGGCTCCTCCGACCCTCAAAGAGCCGAGGACGCCTCGGCGACTGGAGTTTGGACATCCAAACAGCTCCTGGTGACCTCCCGAGGACCAATCCAGGTGCCTGAAGCCTTAAAATTGGTTTGGGTTAGGTTTAATCTGGATAGAAAGGAGTAGGGAGAAAGAGAGAGAGGAAAAGAAAAGGAAAAGAAAGGGGGGCAAGACAAAAAGAGAACTGAAGTGCTTTCGCATTTTGCCGACACTAGAAAACCAGCGACGAAAGCAGGGAGGGCTTTGAGCTCTTGAAGGGCTTTGAGGGCTTGTAAAGCCCGCGGGACATTTTTAGCACTTGCAACAGTTCTGGCTCTTTGCCCCCCAGGGCTGGGTCTCGCAGAGATGAAGCAAGGCTGCCGAAGGGCGCGCAGGGAGCGCGCAGGGAGCGCGCAGGCGGTGCCCGGCGCAGCAGAACTGCCCCGGAGCCGCCCGTCCCCAAAGCCGGCCAGTGTCCTGCGGGACTGTCTGGGGTCCTAAGAGCTGCTGTCTCGGCAGAAATAAAACAGAAACAAGGGAAACAACAACACCCCTCTCCTTTCTGAGTTCTGCCTTTAAGTCAAAAATAACGTTTACAAAAGGCAGACAATGCCCTGAATTGCCTTAGCGCTGCCTCGGGTCCTTTCTCCCCATCCCCCACGCACTCCTCCCAGCCCTTATTGTATTCCCACCGAAATAAAATGCTATGGGTAATGGCTTTACCTAGCGCATTCATTATATTGAAACGGGACTGTTTAGGATGCTAATTGCCCAATATTGTTATCTAGCACAACTGCCTTCAGGGAAACGCCACGGCTCCCAATAAAAACACCGGACTGGAACAAGCACCAATAAAGTCACCTATTTCCCTCTGCCCTTTCACTTCGATTTTCCTTGCAGCCCAGGGCGGAACAGAAAAGGGGCGCCTAAAAGCAAACCAGAGTATCAACAACACGAAACAAGTACTAAAAAGGTTCCTAAAATCCAGTGGTGTTTTGGTCACACAAAGTGCAGTAAGGAAAGGAGGAAGAGTTTGGAAACTCAAAATTTCGCGCTGAACATAAAAATCTATCTTGGGCGAGATTTCGTTTTGCAAATTTATTTTCTCCATTCCCAACTTAAAACTTGTAGATTTCATTAAGAAAAAAGGGAAAGAAAAGAATAGCAAGAAACGAAAGAAACTTTAATGGCATCTCGTTTTCAGCCCAACAGATGAAAAGCCAGCATGTGAATTAGAATCAAGTCCTTGCTGTGGTGATTGCTACAGTGATTGAAATACCAGCGAGTATGACAGAAATGTAAACACAAAGGGCTCATTGCTGGGAGATAAATAAAGAGCTAATTATCTCATTCTGTCAACTCTAAATGAGAGCAGGATCGCGCTCCCGGTGTGGGACGCACACGCAAGTCTTCAAACTTCAGCAGCATCCCAATGTTCAAATCATTGTGCAAAAGAAAAGTGGGGAGGGCAAAAAAAAAGCCAGCAGCTCTAATTTTCATTTTCATATTTTCATCAAACGAGTTTGAACTCAGCCCAAGGGCTGCCTCGAGGTCTAATAAACACAGCACTTCTTTTGCACGATTAAGTTTGGAATCGGCGAAAAATTATGATAATCATTTTAAAACCCAACCAAAACAAGATCCTACCTGTAGGATCTGATGGAGGGGACACCATGACACTGTAAAACACGATGCATCGATATATGTGCGTGTTTTCTTAGTCGGGGGTGGGGTGGGGGGTGCATCTTCGTGCCGAGTACCGGGCTTTGGGAAAATGTCGTGTGATTGGTAGAGCAAACTAATTTTGTCAGGCTGAATGTGCCGATGTCCCAGGGCTAAGGCGCCTTGCTCCCTTGATGCGGGTTAACGTCCTCAATAGTCCCCCTCCAGCTGAAGCCTTTGATCAGACCGCTGCTGGCGCCTAAAAACAACATCACTTGTCTGCCTATTAGAGGCACTGACTAATCGTGACAGATTGTTTATTCTCGCAATTAGCAATGCAGCNGCTGGGCTGGGCTGGGCTGGGCGGTGGCACCGCTGCTCTCGCCCCGCAGGAGCGCTCAGCCGGGCGGCACGGAGCAGGAGGGCAGCTGGATGTACCAGTGTGAGCTGTGTGTCTGTGCAAAGTGCGTTCCCCTTCATGTACAGGAATCTGCGGGAGTAGCCCGCAAACCGCCTCCAGATCACCTCCACGGATGAGAGGGATCATCCGTGAGCACAGCGCAGGCGGGAGGTGGGTGTGATGTACGTGCAGGACGCAGGAACCACCCCGCAAGGGCATATGCTCACGCGTGTGTGAGATGAGTGTGTGGAGCTGCACAGGACAATTCATTTCAATCACATCCTGTTGTTTATCAGTTAATAAAATGTCTATTATATCAATTCATTTCATAATCTATATGCTCCTAATCTACCATCTTTATAGGGTCTAGTTAAAAGGAAAGGAAATTCGCTGTCTCTCCCCGTTTAGATAATTGCCCTTAAATGACTGCAAAAGGCTCTTGTGTTCCGAGGAGATTAGAGCCCTGCAGCTATCAATAAACTTTTCTCAGCGAGCGGCCAATCCCGTTATTAGAGAGCAGCTCCGTTTTACTGCACATCCGTCCTGGGCGCGGGGATAAGGGATCGTAAAACGAATTTACAAAACAAAATAGCCGGGACTTTAAGGGCTCTGGGGTTTATGTGTTCCTTTTTACGCGAACGAACATTTCGTTATCTGCAGACACGCACATATCTATGCCATGAGCAGCAGCTCAATTTAAGCGTTGTGTATGCGGGTGCGTATATAAACGCAGATCTCTGCAGTCACACCGAACACACCGCAGGGCCGGCGTTNTCTCTGAGCACCCCCCATCCCCTCTCCCCGACGTGGCCCGACCCGGCCCCCCGGCCCGATGGGGCGCGGAGGAGGCTGCGGGCAGCGCGGGCACCGGCNTACCATCTTTATAGGGTCTAGTTAAAAGGAAAGGAAATTCGCTGTCTCTCCCCGTTTAGATAATTGCCCTTAAATGACTGCAAAAGGCTCTTGTGTTCCGAGGAGATTAGAGCCCTGCAGCTATCAATAAACTTTTCTCAGCGAGCGGCCAATCCCGTTATTAGAGAGCAGCTCCGTTTTACTGCACATCCGTCCTGGGCGCGGGGATAAGGGATCGTAAAACGAATTTACAAAACAAAATAGCCGGGACTTTAAGGGCTCTGGGGTTTATGTGTTCCTTTTTACGCGAACGAACATTTCGTTATCTGCAGACACGCACATATCTATGCCATGAGCAGCAGCTCAATTTAAGCGTTGTGTATGCGGGTGCGTATATAAACGCAGATCTCTGCAGTCACACCGAACACACCGCAGGGCCGGCGTTCATTTAAAAACCAAACCAACCAAACAAACAAACAAAACCCAAAACAAAACAAAAAACCACAACGGAACGGGCAGGGTCCCCTTCCCTTTGAGAGGTCACACTCGGGACAGCCCGGTATTTGCTTGTTTTGCAGAAGAGCGGGCTCGGGCTCGCTCCCTTGCGCTTTACGAACAGAAAGGCCGGCATGTTTTCAGACGTTAATACACTTTTTCCCGAGTTTTGAGCCTTCCCGTCTCCACAGAGCGCTGCGCCGGCTAGCTGGCCTTCTCCTGTCTCGCTTGGGATGAGAGCTGGGCCGTGGAGCGGGGCCGGGGGTGCGGAGCGGGACCGGGGGTGCGGAGCGGGGCCCGGGGTATGCGGAGCGGAGGCGGGGGCGCGGAGCGGGACCGGGGATGCGGAGGGGGACCGAGGGTGCGGAGCGGGACCGGGGGTGCGGAGCGGGCCCGGGGGTGCG
>WBMY01010657.1:824517-915882 GCA_013397315.1 Donacobius atricapilla | reverse complement strand
CCCTTCCCGTCCCTTTTTCCTTAAAAGTACACTTCTGTCCCCAAAATCGACATTCCAGGACTGGCTTGCTCTCCTTTGCTGCCAGCTCTCTTGTTTCACTGGTGTCCCACACTCTCTAACACCTGACATGGATTTCACTGGGGTCGTTTGTGAATGAAGTGGGCCTAGGAGCCCTGTAGGAAAATCAGATGGAAACAAATGTTCACAGCTTTCTAGAAATTGGTGTCAGCTCCGTGATACAGAGAGTTTTACAGCTCTATAAATCAGGCTGAAAATGTAACCAGAAGCCCTGTTAGCTTTCTGTTTCTTTTAGCACATCCGTTTCTTGTAAAATTCCGATTAGAGGGACTGGTCTCTGTAGAAATCATTCACTCCAAACCCAACAGGGCTATAAATCAAAGCACTACAAATCACCACAATTTGCAGATTTTGGGTTTCATCATTTTATTGCTTTTGAAGAAGTTATGTAAATGCTCTTGGAGAATATTGACCTCTGCATCCTCTGTCATATCTGGGATGAGGAAGAAAATAAAAGCATTTTCTGTAAACCAGGTATCTAATTCACACAGGTATTCCTAACCTATTTCTCTAAGGGATTAGGTCCAGAGTGCTTTCTCATGTGAAGAATCTCACCAAAATCAGTGAGACTACTCTCATAACTTGGGGATAGAGGAATAACATTTTTTTTTCTAAAAGAAGCAGAAAGACAGTAGAATTTTGCAAGAGTCTCCGTGTGAAAAAAAAAAAAAAAAAAGTGATTCAGTGATGATTGGACGCATAATACCATTTATGACCCCAGCCTGGGTTTGTCTGTACAAGATGATGATTATCTGCTCCAGCAGGCAAAGATTTCATCACCTCCCAGTATGAAGGACGAAACTGTTCCCAACAAATTTTGCCCTCCCAGAGACAGTAAATCCAATCTAGGCTTGCAAGCTCCAGATATCTCTGAGCTGAGTCACACTGGTCTTCTGCAATGCATCAGACCCCACAGTGACCACAGCTGTGATTAGGACAGTCTGGAGAAGGGTTTTCAGACCAGGCTCAGTCATGACTCAGGTTCTGTGCAGCATTTGCAGGGGCTCCTCAAACTGAGAATCCTGGAAGGATCTCTCACTTTTACCTATCTTCTTTCCTGAAGTCCAGGGGCTTCAGCAGACTCGGAGCTTATAATACAGCAGGTTTCTCTTCACCATCCAGTTCACCTTATTAGTCACAAAGTGCTGGGAACTTCTGCAGATCCCAAAGGTTGGGAAAAAAACATACAAGATAAAACATCTTTGGTAGCAAAGTGGAAGCATGAAATTTTTCCTTTAGATTTAGTGTTACAACAACAATATGTAATTTATCAGGAATAAATTTAATTCCTGTGGAGTTTTAATTGTACTGTTGAGGGCTCCAGTAGGGACCAGCTGTCCACTGAACAAGTTGCTATACAGCGCAAGATGCTGTACAGCACAGAAGAAAAAAAATAGTCCTTTCCCATGAAGGCTCATAAGTACTTGCATTGCCTTTACAGGAACAATGACAAGTTTAGGTTTCTGATTGTTATATGCAGATAACTTATAATGTCAGGAGAACATTTTCAAAGGCCCAGAGAATTGGGAGGCATTTGATTCCCTTGACTCTCAGAGAGATTCTTAATAGCTATGTGCCTGCAATACCTTTGAAAAGGGCTGCTCAGGCACCTAAGAGGCATGATCACATTTTTTGAATGTTCATTTAAATATTGGAAAATATTCATAGAAATGGGACATATATTTCAAAATCACTGGTTTTGACACACTGAACTCTTTAATTCAGCCTAGTGCTTAAATAGACCCATCATTTTTATTACATAGCCTATAAAGCCAATTAAAGTAATTAAATGGAAATTGGAGAGTATTTTAAAGGCTGGTTTAAGATTCCTCTTTGAGCACTGGAGCTTAGTGTTACAGTAGGACACCATCTGCTGTCCAAGCAGGGTCCGACTTCGCTGCCTCAGCAGCCGCATACCAGCTATAAAAACAACGCGCCCTGCATTATCTTAATAAAGCTTTTGCTAACCAAATTCCCTGTCAGATTTGTGAGTCTGTGCTGTATTTTATTTTATTTAGGACAGATGTTTGAATTTGATCTTTTTTCCCCCCCTTATGTGGTGGAAATACATAAAATGAGGATTTCTTCACAAAAATGATGTTTGCAGTAAAAATGTTGTGCAGGTACTCAGGGTGTTGAGAAATAAATACTGTAAAGGGAAATTAAAAAATAATACTTCAGATCTTGCATTTGTAAATAAGTTGTGTGGCCATTACTGGTTACGGTACTGTAAGACTAGCAAGGCACGGCTAGCTGGGTGCAAGCTGTTCATAGTGACTGTACACTGAACCTGCTCCTCCCATTTCTGCACAGCTCTCAGGGGACATCTGAGGCCTTGCTGGCATAGCTGCCAATTACTGTTCATGTTAATGGAGATTTCCACACTGTGGCCACCTTACATCTGGAAACTGAGCTGAGACTCGGGTCACTGAAGTGATTGCCAGCTGGCAAAGTTTTTGGGTTACTGTCAACATGGAGAACTTCTGAGGTGACATTGCTGTGGGAAATTTGGTATCCCTTTACATGTTTCCTGCTTGTAGTAAATTAAGTCTCAGGTTTTGAAGGTGGATTCTCAGGCCAAATTATACCTGTTATAAAATCTATAAAAGCTGTTTCTTTGCTTACACAATTGTTTGTCTTCATTTCGTCTCTACATTTCCTTCTAGAAAGAGGGAAATTTTGTATAAAATGAATCCCATTTTCCTTTGTTTCAGAATTGTTTTTTTGTTCATGTTCCTCAAAATGCCGACATTTCTGCAGAAGAAAAAGCTTGGATTGATCTCTTGTATCATAAATGCAATGTCGTAGAGATATAAGAGTAACTGATTGCAGGGAGTCAGTATAGAAAAGCTATGGCCAGGAATCAGAGCAAGATATGCAGAAAAATGTTGTTGGTATCACTGTATGTAGGTTAGGGGCCTCAGCAGGTCTATAGGAGATCATATTCCTTAAATTCCTCTCTTAGGCCTATATAATTAGAGCTTTGGGTTGGCCGAAGTGAAAAGTTGGGAATGAAATTGCCTTTAATTCCTCAATTAAGCCAATGGACAATTAGTGAATGATTTTCCTGCTGCTCTCTGGAGGGTCCTATGTTTCTGTATGGCCTGTATAGCATCCCAGTTTGATGATTCAGTTAGAGGGGGTGAATTTAGGTCTCAGTGTGCTGTGAGACATAGACACATCTGAGACTTTAAGAAGCTATAGAAAATCAATATTTTGCCTCTTTTGGGAATCATCTGGACATTTTATATTTATAAAGCACTCTTCTGGGACAAAAGGCTTGGCCAATGTGCAAATCACCTCTTCTATTTTCATATTTGTCTCCAGCAGGAGGAGCATATACAAAATGGGTCATGGAGCAGTAGTTTATCAGAACTAAGCACTGCCACTCCCAATCCCTTCAGCTGTTAGTCTGAAGTTATGGATCATATACCACTCTTTCACTGACAACAAAAAGAGGAGTTCTATAAATCAGAATAAGGTCAGTTCTGGAGCACAGAGTTCAATAAAATGATTGGATTCTTCTAATCTTTACTATTTGCTCAATTTCATCATTAAAATCACTGCTCCTAGTAGAAGACTTCTTCCTGATGGACTATCCTGTTATATCTGTGTTCCAGTAACAGACTTGGGTGTGACAGTCCAATATGTAAGCTTTCTGTGTAAGTAATTTACCATCTGCCTACCTTTCCCAGTCTGGAATTGAGAGGATGGGTTCTGGAAGGTGTCCTAGAAGCTTCAAATATGTCAAGCGTTCCTCAGTGAGGAAGGGAAAAAGTGCTTCTCTGTCTGCTGAAATAAATGATGAGCTTAAATTTCCTAGTTTAGTGGGCTATTGGAGAAAAAGTGTCTAACTATAAAGACTGAAAAAAGACAAAAACAAATTACTAGGGAAAAGTGCACTGTCCATAACTAGAAATTCTTTAAGGACAGGAAAACAAGTGTCTATCATGAGCTGACTCAAATTTGATCCTGTATTTGAAAGGGGGAAAAGAGAGTGAAATAAATAACTTTTAAAATTTCTTTTAATTTTTAGTGAACTTGTGATGGTCCCTCCATGGTGACATTGTCCAAGATGAGAGGAAGGAGAGGAGGACACTGTACAGAGACTGCCCCTTGCTTCTGCCTTTCTGTGGGCCTCTCTCTCTTGAGACTCCTTGTGTCTGCAACCATCAGAGCTCCAGAGGGAGCAGCAAGCTGGGGGTTTGTCATCATGGCAAATCTTCACCAGTTATTGCTGCAGCATGGCTCCAGTTGCACTGTTGTCTGGGCAGATGCTTGCTCTGCAATAGAAGTCCATTTCTTTTGGCTTTAAATACACTTAGATTCCAAAGTGACATCTGAGGGCCGTGCTGTTCTGAGCAGAGCCAGGGGTTTGCCAGGGTTGAACAACCACTGTGTGATTTGGGTCTTGTCACATCTCGTGGCTGTTGGCATTTTGCAGCCCTTTGTCATTTCACTCTTGGGTCAGTGGCAGCTTTCAGCACAGGGCCCTGCTTTCCCTCAGTTCTCACAGCATAAGATAACACAGTAAATCCTGGAAAAAAGGGACTTCCCACAGTACTGTGAAGTAATACATCAATAGATGACATCAGGTAAGGGTATGGGTTTGAGTTCCTTCCTCAGTCCCCTTGTGCATGTTGTCCTCCCTCTGCACACCCAGGCCATTACAGGGCTATCCCAGTGCCAAAAGCCAATCAGGCACCTCCCAGCTCTCCTCTCCATCTCCAGGGGAGCACAGAGTGTTCACACCCCTCTAAGACTCACACAGGATGGTTGTTATTGAGACCTGCCCGACACGTTTTTACCTTGCCCCACTCTCTGATTTCTCTTGCCTCCATCCCCACAGCTTCCCTCCTGCGTTCCCCAGCCTGCAGCTTATTTTGAAGATTTAACTGGAACTTCTGCAGCACATTCTTTTTATATCAACCTTCTATTCAGGGAGGAATTTGGCCCAAGTCAGGTGATGAATTCTAATAAATTGTGTCATTCTAGTACAATACAGCAAATGACATCACTCCCATCAGTGTTAGCAGCAGCTCTGTTAGCTTTCCTGTCGATAAATCCCACAGATGAGGGATATGAATAACATAAAAAGCAGGAGTGGTCATGGAGTTTGAGTTCAGAAGGATGATTTTTCCTCAGTCCTCCGCAGGCATGCTTGACCACACAGTGCCTGAGCACACAGCAAGGGCCCCCCACCTGGACTTGTTACCATCAACGAGCACATGCAAAGCTCAGAACCCACAGCCTCATTCTCCACAACATCCACTATAGGTTATGTGAAATATTAAAATATGTAATTTTAAATGCATTCTTTTTATTGCTTTATAACTAAGAAACCAGATCTTTTCCCACTGACTTTCTCTGCAACTTTTCCCTGTTCTCATATCCCATGTGGCTCTTAAGTGTGCAAAGGCACCAGTATTAAACTTTATAAGATATTTATATAAATCAGATGGTTAGTGAGTATTAAATCTGATTTCTCTCAGTAACCCGAGGGGGAATATTAAAATATTAAGGTTGTTTGAATTTTTAAAACACAATTGAGCTTTTGAATAGTTTAGTCCAAAGCTTCAACTATTGTACTCAAATGTAAACTGGCTAAGGACAGAGCCCTTGAAGTTTTAATCTTGTTATTCACATCCAGTGAGACAAAACGTGGTCTTAGTGGAAAGCCTATTCTCAAAAATCACAAACAGACTAATACGGAAAAAATGAATTTTAACTTCTGTTTTAATTGTATGAATTTCATCTCTAGAAGGGCACATATCTAGTTCTAGAAAACCAATGTCATAATACAAAGGTTACCATCAAAATGGCCTCGTGGCATTGCTGGCTCAGGAATCATCTTTACTTTTGTATTCAATACCTTCGATATAATTATGGGATTTTCCCATTTCAACAAATCTTCTCAGGCTCTTGATATAGCACTTTCCATGATTTCCTTCTGATTCCATTTTCTGTTTTTATCTGATTGTGTTGTGAACTGACATTTAGCATTGTGGATCAGCCAAAGCCTCCTGGTTCTTTTTTTTTAATACAAAATAGCAGTTGCTTTTGGGAGGACACGTTATTGCTTCTGACTTGTGCAAGGGTGTACAGAAGACAGCTGGATGACAGGGAGCTGTGTAGGCAAAAGGAATGTTTGCTCTTTGCTTTAGGCTCTGATTAGGTCAATTCTTGTGACAGACTTATTCCTGCAAACCCACGATTACTGCTAGGCCAAGTTTTCTGGAAAAAGATTTCTTTGCATGCTGTCTGACCACCCCATTGCAGGAGTGATGGGCGTTGGTATGTATACGTAGGTAGCTAAGGCAAGTTGCAAAAAGAATGTGCTCAGATTCCATATACTGTTTTTCTCTATAGCTGAGAAACCAACCTCTGGCCTATATGTGTGCGCAGAGGAACAGATATACTGCTGTGGGAAATGAATACTGGGGTCAGAAGAAGCAGAAAACTATACACTGAGAAAGGTGACATTTTTGTTACAGTTTTTTGTGTTTTCGTATTTGTTAATCTTTGTGCTTCAAGCTTCATTTCATACTTAATTTTACAAAATGAAAACCAAACATAGTAAGGATGAAAAGAGTTGAGTTATTTGCCCTCTTGAGCTACTACTTAACTTAGTTATTGTTATAGCTCTTAAGAACTGTATTTTAGAAATTAGGAGAACTGAAACAAGTAAACAAATGCACTTTAAATCAAACCACTGCAATATTATTCCTGATATTCAAAATATCTTGACTCTAAGTTTTATACTAGAACAGTTGCAGAACTTTTGGAGGTAAAGAGTCATTCTTAGTCAAATGGCTGAACAACTCAAAAGAAGTTGTCTTCTTAGATAACAAATTTTTAAAAATTACCTCAGAACACATGAAATATGGTTTAAATGCCATTATGACAAAAGGCACTTCAGCTACTGATAATCATCCTGTGTATATTTTCACCCCACATATTTACATGACAGACAGATCTAGACTTGCTTCTATTACCTTTTCAGAATATTTTTGAATACTGTTTATACTATGAAAAATGTTATATATGTAAAAAAAAAAACCAAACCCAAAACCCTATAAGTGAAAAGGGTATGTCCATCATCATTATTGTGGGCCCTTGTCAAAACCCCCATCTTGTTAAAGTAGATAAGTGATTTTTAAAATCAGAGGTGAAAGAAACCTAACAAATCGTTTTGTTCACCATGACTAACTGGGCATGCTGACATTATATTTTATCTAAAAGGAAATGTTAATTCACTGGTTCATAACAAGTACCCTTTTTCAGCCTGAAACGTTTTTTCTCTAACACTTTTCCTTTTTAGTAACACTGTTGAGATCACAGTCTGATTTAATCACCTGGAAGGTGTTCTCAAGACACATTCTTAATAATATCCCTAATTTTAATTATAGACCTACCTAGATTCAGTCAAGACTCATGTGTTCATGGTGATGAATAAGGAAGATATTGTACAAAGTTATTTGGCTCCCAGATCTCTGGATTTAAGACCAGGTTTGGCTACAAGTTCTCAGTGTGACTCTGAAGCACTCATTGAATTTACCAGCTCTCTAGTTGTTTATGTGGAATCTCTAATTCTTTACTTTGTAAAACCTGGTAAAATCTTCTCATCCCCAAGAGGATGACTCCTACAAAATAATTCCATCTGAGCACAAAAAGATTCCTTTCCTACCCAAAGAAAGTAGGAGAGTTTGCTCAGATTTACAATATGGATCTCTATGGCACTAAAACAGGAAATGAAGTGATGGGAATTACATTAATCATGCAGGTTGAATCGAATATTTTGTTTCTAATAGCCTAGAAAAAAGAATTATGAACCAATGGTGTGCACTGGTGTGTCCTATGGTCACAAAGATTTATAATTATTTTTCTTCTGAAGAGGAAATTCTATCAACACTATCTTTACATTTGTAAAGAGACGTGTGTGAATACCTCCTGTGACACTTTTTGATCTGTGCAGGACTTTGAAGTGGTCACGATGAATGATGATTCATTCACCATCTCTTTGATAAAGAGATTCTAATTTCAGATGAAATTCATAGAGTCATAGAATGGTTTGAGTTGGAGGAAACTTTCAAGATCATCTGGTTCCAACCCCCCTGCCATGAGCAGGGACACCTTCCACTCAGTCAGATTGTTCAGGACCTCATCCAGCCTGGCCTTGAACAATTCCTGGGATGGGGCTTCCACAACATCTCTGGGCAACCTGTTCCAGTGCCTCACCATCCTTGAAGTGAAGAATTTGCTACCTGTGTGTGATAAAGTACATTAGTGGATTAAGATGTCAGTGGCACACCATGTAATGGCCTCTTCACAGACCTTATTTCTATACCAGTGAATATCAATTCAGCTGAATTGTTGTGTATTATCAAACATGAACTAATTGCCGGCTTTCGTATACAGACAAAAGGCTGTCATAATGGGCACCACTACAGACACAGACTATATGCACATGAAAACATATGGGGATAATTAAGCTATACTGAAGTTCTATCAGTTTCTACTGGTGCTATCAGAATCTGCAGAAACTATTTTGGAAAAAGAAAGACTGAATAATTTTAGGCTTTTCTGAAATTTAGGGTGTGTTAATTTTCATTTATGTCAATGTGGCTCTTGGCTTCTCTTGATTATTATATATTCAAGCTTGTCATCACTGTCAGAGTAGACAAGTGACCCAATTCAGATTGGTCTTCACCTTTCACCCATGTAAAATTTCAAAAGGAGACTCATTGTTTTTGCATGTGTCGTAACCCTGTAATTATGAAGAAATTCAGTAGCAAATTACTTCCATGGCTTTTCCCCTCCATTCTCAGCAGTTGAAAGCATTCCTTCAAGAGGCATTAAATACTCTCAATTTCCCTGTTCTTCTGAGGATGCCATACTAATGAAAATACACACTAAAGATTTTTTCTAAGAGAGAAAAACTGTTAAAGTCAGTGGAAGTAAATTGTTGCCCATTAACAGTTACAATTTAACATGCATTCTTTTTATTTCTCAACACCTCATTGATGTTGGAAAGGTGCATACCGGGGAACATCTCATAACTTTGAAGATGATCCTGCATGCACAAAGAGTGTCTAACCATCTATTACAGTAGTTTTTCTAGGTTCCTAGAGCCAAATTGTCATATATTGTAGTCACTGTCCTAGTGTGGGGAAGTAGTGGAGAAAAAATAGTTGACCAAATTACAGAACATGTCGACATATGTCCTGTGAAATAAGTGGTGTGATAACATGCTAGGAACTTGATGCCTGTCTCTACCATATTCTATCAACCACCAAAAGAAATTAACCTAAACTTAAATGTATAGGTTAGGAAATACTGGTTATACATATTGTGACATGGCTGTTCTGGTAATATGTGTAGAAAAGGCTGATCTCCACCCTTTCAAACCACAACAGCTAAAACACATAGTGGGCTCCCGTGATATTTGTTGTCTCACTGTGCCTCAAGTAACTGACTTGTGAATGAATAATCAGTGTGACATTTTGGAAGGCTGCTTTTATTTGCAATATGTTTTCCTATGCTTGCCAGTTCTGAAGATGAAAGACAACCTGACAGTATTTTAAATAATGAGCTCTTTGATCAGAAAGTATATGAAACAACCTTTTTCCCCTGACACATTTTTGGTGAATTTGTCTGAATACCATAAATTGTGTATCTAAGAAACAGGCTTTGAGCAATTCCTTTGAGTTCCTGCTCTGTTAATAAAACCTACTTTTATTGACAGGGCAGAAGCAAGTTTGCCAAATGCTGGAAAGCTAGGATGACAGCTGATGTTCCTCTTTTCAAATATCTACAATTTCAAGTCACTTTGCAATAGGACAGTAAGAATAATCTGGAGTCTGACATTGCTGGTTAGGCCTAGAATACTGGTCTAGAGACTTTGTATTAGGATTCTCTGACTTAACTGGTTTGAAGCCAAAGAAGCTGCATTAAAGGAGATAAATGACACAAACAAGGTGTGTCCCATCCTATTGAATAGAATGTCCATTGTATTTTGTTAACAGTTAATATTACTCTATTACAATACTGGAAGACTTTGCATACCTGCAGATTTTAACAGCACAAGGTTTTGTCTTAGCTGACATGGCTGAATTTTAAGATTTTTGTTCTACTGTTGCCAAAAAGGGACTGTTTTAGAGCAAGCTATATTTCAAGTAATTGCTTTCTGATGAGGTATAATAATGAGATTATGGAATGCAGGTAATTCAGTTTCATGCTGATTTCATGTGTCCTAGCCTTTTAAAAACATCCTAATTAAACTCTATATAAAAATGACACCAGCAGAATTTCTTGAGTTGATCTCTATTCTCATACCTTTTATTTCTTTGCAATTCATTATATTGTCTTCACATACTGGCAGGAAAAAGTATAATTTCAAGAATTCCAGCTCATCCAGTGGTATTCTCCAGCTTTCCAAAAGTGCCAAAGGGTTCTCATTGTACCACATACAGCAGAGAGGTACTCTGTCAGAAGTGCTATTTTGCAAAGTTGTGAGGAAAAAGAGGGTGCAAGGAACCTTCCCTTCCTGAGAAATATTATTCATAATGCTGATGAATAAGAAGGAAGAAATAACTGGGAAATGGGCAAATGATCCAGCTCCAGGCTTTGATTGATATCCATAATTTTCTTTCTGTGAAGATGTTTCTTTGTACTGCCTGGCTTTGGCTCCCTGAGCCTCACCACACCCCTGGTTCAGTGACCATGGCACTGCTTACAGTGATGTACATGCCCTGCCTGTGTCTGTAATGCCACATGGACTTTATTATATTGAAATGCAGTTATGTTCAATCCCTGCATGACCTGGGGCTCCAGCACTTGCTCCCAGACTGCTGTAGGGAGCACTACTGATCTGAGCTATTACCACGTAAGTGCTTTATTAAGAAAACAGACAGCAGTAAACCTCCACCCAGGTATTGACCAGCCTGGGGACAGGACAGTCAATAGACTGAGCTGAAAACCATGAACTCTGGAATAATGTAAGGTTTTAGTTTTTCCTTCAGGATTATATAGACTGTTAAGTTGAAGGTTGAACTTAAAAGTCTGTGATTTTGAGTAGGTTATAGTGCAAGCATGCATTTAATAAGGATGGCTAAGGGGCATTAAAATTCTTTTGCAGGACTAGAGGTAAGGTCTGCTTGTGTTTCCTCAACCTCTCCACATTCCTCACCCACATGAAGATCACCTCTGCTCTTGCAATGGGATTCAGTCATCCCCACAGGCTGTGTAGTTTTCTAGCTGCATTTTCCTTAATGTTTCTACAAAATTCAGAGCCTTGGTTGTTTGTTCTTCTGTGTCAGGTATCTTCATTCTTCCCCATTCATTTGATTTTGCTGAGCTCAGATGCATCAAAATCAAATCAGTCATGTGTAACATTTTAGTATTATGAAGTTACCTAATTAACTTAAGAGAGATGCTAGAATCCAAACATGCATATTTTGGCAAGGGTTAAATCTTAATCTCAAAAGCTACATGCCAATTCAAAGTGTATTTGTGTGCAGATTTATCTGAGAGTGGCTTGGCACTAAAGGATTTTCCATTGGCGCTAAAAGACCCACTGCATGCCAAGAAAGTAAATATCAAACAGAAATGTGCTAGTATTTCCTGCCAGTCACACATTTTTGAAACATTTTCCATCCTCCATGCCATTGATTTTTGATATGCTCCCAGGCTTCCTAGGGAAAGGCTTTTGAGTTTCACCCCAGGATGCTGAAAGTCTTCTAATTTGAATACTAAAAATGTTACATGAAAAAGGACCCCTCCCCCTTCTGACACCCCCAGGAAAAAAATCCCAGAATCTTTTCCTGTGAAATGTTGGAAGACTTCATGCAGTTTTTCAACCATCCAAAATACACAATAAATAGAATGTGACATCTTTTCCAACTTTTGGACAAACAAGATGGTAAAGCCGGTCCACCTCTTTTTGGGATCTCTCAACCATACACTTCTGATTGTATTTCAGTACTGATTCCTGTGTCTCAGTTTCCCACAATTGGCATTTTAATTTTTTTTGTTAGTCGTTCCTACTCTTGGAGCTTTCTCTCTGCTTCTGCATGATGAGTTCCACCTTTGAAACTCTGTCCCTTGAAGACTCTTTCACAAGTTGTCCTTACACCATTGACCACTCAGTCCTGGGGCTGGACTGCATTTCTTTGTGCCTGTGTTGCATTCTCAGACCAGGAGTTCTGCAGTCCTGGAAGCAGATGGCATTGATCAACCTCCCAGTCACTAGACTTGTTGCAGGATACCCTTCAGTCACAATGGGATCACATTTAACAATGTGGCCTGTACCGAAACAGCAGTTATAAAAGTATCCAGACTTTATTTCTTGGCCAATTCATTGGATGAAAAGAGGAAATGTCATAATGCATAATTTAACATATTTTATAAAGTGTACACTCTTTTGTTTCTGTTTCTAGTTTGTTTGCTAGCCATGATAACATTTTTTCACTATTGTTTATAATATTGTGTACAAAAGTCCTATATTTCTGAGTAACCTGCTTGGCTTGCCTCACCACAATGTTCAGCCATCTGCCAGGTAGATCTTCTAGATTCTGGACATGGTACAACATGGAAAAAAGGCAGTGAAAATCAAAAATACTATTGCTTTATTAATAAGGAACTTTAAAAGACATATTTCTTGAATTTGATGATTGTATGAAGTAAGTGGTTTTGCCTCTTAAAAATTATTTGGCTCATTACAATTCTTTAAGTTCTCTGGTAACCACTGGAGCCTAAAGATGGGATGAGTTTCTTAAAGTTGTTATGTGAAGGAGGCAGAAGTAATAACTGCTATCATCATCCCTGAAGGCCCTTCTCACCTGACATTCCTAATGCCACAGGAAACACAATCAGAAATGATTCTCAAATGATGCAGGAAATATTATGTAGAAGCAACTTACGCATAAACAGAGAGAGCTCCAGCTCCTGAGATACTGGAGCTGGGCAATAGGAAATGCACAGCTTGGAAACCTCAGTGCAGCACAAGGTTGAATGGAGGCTCTGTGTATGCACATTTGTCTGCATAATCACATGTACACATTTGAATTTACTAAGAGAAAAAAAGAGACAGAAAGGGTGTTGTGTAGTAGAAGCTGAAATGAATTTTTAAAATTTAAAAACCCAACCGAAACAAATGAAATTATATGCATAAGTCTATGTTGATACTAGGAAAATAGTATATGCACAAACAATACAAATCAGATTGAGGGCTGACTCCGTGTATACATGTTATAAATTAAAGACAGCATTCTGCTCCTGGGTCTGAACTGTAGATCTTGATTGCACATTCTTTTCTGGAGTGAACTCACACCACACAGGGGCAGGGGACTGCACAGAGGGGTGGTGGCAGGAAAATGTCCTGCTACATACAGCATTTCAGGGAGAAAAATGCTGCCTGGGATCCAGGGTGCTGCAGAGTTTTTCTCAGGCACGGCACTGCATGTCCCAAGGTGGGTCTGGGCATGGTCCATGTGCTCCTGGTGCTGGAGGTGTTGCTCACATCAGGCCTTGCCTCCCTGAGGGTACATGGCCAGGTGCCATGGCTTGGGGCTGTTGGGGATTGCCAAAGTGCATCACTGGGACTCCTAAAAGGCCACAGGCATTGGCCTCTTTCAGTGGCCACTTACTGCTGGAATACTTGAAGGCTCTGTGATCAGCAAAGTCTGTGAAAATAAGGCAATAAAAAATGAAATAAAATAAAATGAAATAAAATGAAGTAAAATAAAATATACCCCAGACTACCATTTTTACAAGCTTCTGGAGTGAGAAATGTGTGAAGTCTTTATACTAGAACAGTCATATCTTTTTAATCCATGCCCCTGGAAGAGGACAAATCAAAAGACTGAAAGACTCCTTCTACCCTTGTGTTCCTCATTGACTTTTATTTAAAATTTCACCCCAAATATTATCCAAGTACAAATCATTGTTGGTGAATTAATTCTTTTTCTTAACTGTCCTTGCTAGGGACCTCCATCATTACAAATCATCATCATAAAGCTACTTTGGTTCAAATCCTTACTGTAAAAAGTCAAAACTACTGTAAGACATGTTTTATATATATAGTGATTCCTTAGCCTTGCCCAAAACTGGAGCAAAGAGCCTCCATGCAAGGCCAGGCCTCAGTGATGAATTTGGTTTTTTTTAAGCTATCTAATATGGAATAACAGAATGGAAAGAACCCCACCAACCATAGAAAAAAAGAGAACCCGTATTCACTCATGGAAGGAACTGTGCAGCAAAACCCTTGACACAGACGCAGGGTGGTGTCACTGCCTCTTGCCTGTGTGAGGAAGCTCTGGAGCTGTGCTGTCAGGGAGCCCTTTCTTCTGTGATGTGCTGTGTTTTCGTTACGGGTTTTAGAATAGGTGAGCAAAAAGATGACGGCGAGTCTGAGCTGCATCAGCCCAGGGTTTGTAGCAACGTGCCCACATTGAAAGTTAATGCTGCTGACTGTGTCCATGAGAAAGCCCATGAGCAGGTTTCTTTCCTAAAGGTAGATCAGAGGAGAAAATCTGTGAGGAAACAGGCAGCTTAATCCACATATAAGCAATGTGTATTCTCTTTTCCAATGGGTACAACAAGATGATCAGTCATAAATTAGACTTCTCCTCAACAGGAGACTATGGTAAAGGAAAGAAGAAATGTGTTTTTTTAAAAAAGTGATATTTGATATAAAAATTGTAGGGAAAACAATTATGCTGGTTTATATCCTGTTGGAATAATTCACTTGTTGCTACCCAGCCTGCTAGCATAATTGGGCACACTGTAACTTATTGTAGGTCTCTGCTGCCAACCTCTGTTCTGTAATTCATTAGTTTCAAGTTGCTGCCACAACGTATTACTCATTAAAACTGGAGATCTTCCTAATTTTAATGGAGAAAAAGTACCCATGCTTATGAATTGTAAAAGTTTTGAAGCCTTTACTCAAAATGGACTGAGATAAAGAGAAGTCATGATGCAAGAGATGGAGATGGAAAGCAAAACCCTGTCTTGCCTCATTAATGGGCTCAGTTGCTGTGTACATGACAATATTTTGATCCCAGATGGCATTTTGCTTCCAGAAATAGTCAACTCAGGCTTTCGTGCTCAAACAGCCTCTAATAGTCATTAACCACCCTGCTCTTGGGTGCAAATGATTTTCACATCAGAATAGTTTCTGTGAATCAAACAAGTATAGATAGCCCCTCCCATGGTTTTGAATGTTTGGTATAAGAATGAGATGGGTTAATGCTCTATTTCCAGTCAAATGTTGATGGGCAGTCTCTGTCTGGGCACTAGATTATATGTAAGGATGGATTTATGAATAGCATCATAGAAAAGTGCTCAGGAGAAGATATAGTGCATGGCTGGAGCTGAGGAACGTGTCTCCAATGGCACCTTTGAACGTGGGACCCCTGGCAGCCCTGCTGGCCCCAGCCTTCTAAATCCATCATCCTGCATCAATTACTGCTCATTAGCAGATTCTGTACTACTCTGTTCTAAGGGGAAATGGGGGAGACAGTGCACTGTGTGGATAGATCCCTAACCATGGGACCTCAGGGAGAAACCAGAAGGGTAAGTCCCATGCTCAGCACATGAGAATTCACAGTTCTGATTATAGACTGTCTATAAGAGACTGCTCTGGTTAAATGCAGCTTTCCTCTTGGGCCTTGTAAATGTAGAAGTGCTGTTTCTGTTAAGAAATATTGAAGTCAGGCACCTTCTCACCAGGGCTGACTTGCTGGGAAAATTGAATCTTGAGCTAGAAGGAAAGATCTTTTGTCAAAACCTGGAAGAAAATGAGAGAGAAGCTGGCAGAACAGAGCTGGTACCTAGCAAAAAAAGCTATTAAGTGTCAGAGTCTGGGGCCATGGGCAGCTGTTCTCTGCTAACACTTTCTAGCTATGTCCTTGCTATGGAATTCAATGGGTAATTTTACAAGGCTCCTTAGTTTCTAGTTAAATGTAAGCTAAAGCACTTTGCTTGCCCTTCTTCTCATTAGGTTACCGTGCAAGAGTGATGATTTTGGGTGTTGGTATTAATAGCTGCTGGCCCATTTCAGCCACTGCTCACTTATATGAGCGTGGCAGGAAGCAGGAGCCTGTGTGCTGCTGTTTTTTCCTGCAGTAGACTTCTGGAGAGCTAAGGGAACTCCTGGGCAACTGAAGCACTGCTCAGCACAGAGCTCTGCAATAGGACATCCAAAAGACTTACCAGTATCATAGAATAAGGAAAAAAATCCACTCACAAATCCACTTCAACACAAGTCTAGCATAGTACATCCCACTAGAATTCCCTACAATGCCCAGGGGCACCTTTAGCTTGATTCCTTGGACAGTTACAGTGGTGGTAAGAAACAGCTGGGAAGATGGCAATACATCAGTCTGACTGGTTTTGCTCCAGAATTTTCATGAGGAGGTAGGGAAAGATTCAGGTCTCTACTAATTTGCTTGTTATGCAATTTTATGGGTGCAGCTGCTAAAGTGAGATACTTCAGAAGTCTGAAACCTCAGAAGACTTAGAGATCAGACATTTCATTTGGAATCAAGCAGCTATTGCAGCAGAAATCCATATTCAAAGGCTCTAATGAACAGGAGAGCAAGCAGAGGGAAAATTTATTGGAGACCATGCCTATGTTAAACCAGGAGCTGATAGGAAACCATATAAATTTCCCCTCATATTTCCGTAGCTAAAATATAGCTTTATGTGAAAAATCGTGTATTGAATTACACCAACCCGTGTGATCATATGGATTATAATTATTATTAGTGTGTCCATTATCTTGTGGGGTTGCTTCTGTTTAGGTGTATTTGTTTACAGAGTATATAGAAAATTTGTCCCAGAATTAGGGTCCCACTGAACAGGGCGATGTATTAGCAAGAAAAAACTGTGCTGGCAGCACTTGGCACATTATGTGCTAACACTATTGCAATCATGTTATCAGTCCTACTTTAAGTCACTCAGTGAGGTCAGAATGGTTGAAGTCTGTGGACACAGAATCACAATTCAGTGTGATACAGTAAAAATGGCTTAACAAATGGAAGTTCATCGTGGGAGCTGCTGTAGCTCAGGGGTATTCAGTCATGCGCTGTACCCTACTGTGTGCTGTCTACTTCTCTTTGACTGTATTCCCTAACACCTTCCTACAGCACATGTTTAAATTCAAGACAGTCCAAGGCAAATTAGAGGTATTGATACCTAAAAGCAAAGCAGCATAATTCAAAAGAAAACCAAGAAATCTAAACCTCTTTAACTCAATGGGAAATAAATGGAACAACAGTGGCTTGAACTCTTAGGAAGAAATAAAAACAGAAATCTAATTGATCTGGAAAAAAAAAAAGAAAGAAACTATCTGTCACTTCTTTCCCAATACACACAAAACTAAGTCACAAAACTTGAAAAAACTTCAAAATATGTGGAATGTTTCATTGTGGAAAAGACAACACCTACTCAGACATTTCAGGAACTTTGTATTTGGTCTTCTCTTCAGTAAAACATTGGTAGCTTTGCCCGTTAGAAAATTTGGAACCCCGTCTGTCTCTGCATAATGATCTGTTATTGAGGGTTACAGAATGCCAGAGTGCTTCTATTTTAGTATTTAACGTAAAGACTTCTCTTCCCAGCTAGAAAAGACCTTTGATTTTCTAACGAATGTCTCAGATGGTCTGAGAATTAGTGGGTGTGTTAGTAATCACTTGAGTTTTTACAAGTGGAACAATTCTTTTAGCCAAACTGGATGAGGGATGAAGGGGAGGTGAAAAACCTTCTTAATCCCCTCACACTTATTCCCACCAACGAAAGAGAGGGAAAATCTAATTTCCTAATGTCCCCCACTCCATCCCCATGGAAGAAAGATAGAGATAAACAGGAACAGAAAGATCAAAAGTCTCTGAAAAAGTATTAAACAGTGATGCTGAAAGCTTTTAGATATCTGGTTCTTTGAGTCACACCAGAAAGACATGACCAGCCAGGTAAGTGACCCCTGGATTTCAGGTACCCTCATAAGTCATAGCTTATTTTTTTATTCTTCATCTCACAGTATGGGGCAAACCCCCCTTGGCATTTCCATTCTGGCTTTGCCTTCCACATGTTCTGCCTTACCCACGCAGGAAAATCCATACACCAAGAAATTTTACGGTGAAACAGAGTCTCATAAGGAGTTGTCATGAGAGATTTCTGCAGGAGCAACGGTCATTAACAGCAGCAATGTTGAAGACCCAAGGCAGCCTTTCTGTAGGAAACAAGAGATTTTTTAAATACCTACATTTGAAAATGTTGTGCTGTGTGTGGAAACAGAGAGATGTGGCTGCTACCAAGATTGAAAATCCAGACACTTTGAAGATTAGAATTCCAAGAAGAGCACACACAAGATTTGACAATAATGAAATATAGATCTAATTTTTACTTTTCAGATACTAAAAGCAATTGTAAAAATGTTATTTCACCAGGAAAGAATGATCATTAATCACTTTGGCATTATCCAGACAGTAATTATACCCTAGCCATGCAAGGTAATTATAATTACACGAGGGGAAAGGTCTCTGTAAAAGCCATAATAACTGTCTCTCTGTTACAGAGCCGCTCATCTCCAAAAAACATAGCAGTAAGTACAAACACTGTTGTCCTGTTGACTTCTCTCTGTGGGGAAAGGGGAACAGCAAGTGGCAAGTCCTCACTGAGAAGGGGACAGAAAAAACCCCATGTGATGTCTGCCTGGAGCAAAGCAGTCACTTTGATGCCTGAACATTTTGGGCAAACTGTTTTAGAACATAATAGGAAACAACAGATTTTAAGGCTGCAGTCATGGCTCAGGAGCATTTCTCTTGCTCAGATGTTTTCAAGCTTTTTCTCAGTCAGAAAGCAGAGCCACACTCATTTTAACAGAAGGAAAGCTGAACTGTCAGTTTTATGACAAAAGGTAGTTACATGTCAAATCCCCAGGCCCTCAGAGCACAGGAGACCCTGCTTCTGTGTTTAAAATATTTCCCTAGTGTGGCTCGGGTGCAGTGTGTTCTCTGTGAGATCTGGACAGATCTTCCAGGAAGCCTGGCTGCAGTACTGCTGTGCCACTGCAGGAATTATTGGGACACTCCCAAGTGCCACAAACATCTCTCTGCAAGGTGGCCCATCAGTTTTCTGGTTGCCTAAAAGTTGAGATTGTTTTCTGAACTTACAAGGTCAGCCTTGTGCTACCTTACAGTCACTAACCAGGACATCACTGGCTAAAGGTAAATAAATACCCTACATCTTAGAGAAAACACGGTTCTTACTGGTTTCTCTGGAGTTGACTTTTTTCTCCACCCTGGGAGCCTTCCACTGCCTCTTCCCATGCTGAAGTCTGTTTTGGGGTGTGCCCTAAAACTATATAATAAAAATATGTATTATTACTGGAAAATGCCCTGTGAACAATAAAAACAGTGGACGATTTTAGAACTGTATTAGCAATGGGGGCTACTAGCAGAATTCATTAACTGTTAAACCCTTCAACCTTCATTATTTGCAGACCTGAATTCATTTCTTTCTAGGCAATTAAAATTCTGCTGTAGAAAGGCTTTCAAGTACCCCGGTTCACTGTGATTTTTAATCGAATGGTCATGTTTACAAAATACAAATGAAACCAGAAATATGTATAGAATGTATAATATATAACCTTTGTAAAGCCATTCAGAAAAAGCACTATACAACATAAGCGTTAGGCATTTTTAGTTAAGTTATATTATCAAATCCACAGCTAAATGAATCTTCCAGAGAAGTTGTAATTATTTGAATTTGTGATGCCACATTGGCTTAGCTTGTTCTGTTGCATCTTGATATGTGTTTTCCACTTATCTTAAGAGTTTTGGTTTGCAGCAATACTAGCAGAAGTAAAGAAAAACTTTAAAATTCCTATATGAATGGACGTTTCCAACAGATTTGCAGCAGACACATTTCTATGACCATGATGAAATTTCTCTGCTCCTGTGTATGGGTGTTTAGACGTCAGATTCAGGTAATTTTGCCAAATTACTTGAGTTTCTAAAGCTGATGATATTGGGTATTTTTTTAAGTTCATAAAAACTGAAAAAATATTACAGCAGATTTGCAGTTTCTCTAAACTAAGTGGTTTACTCATGGTCCTATTATTCACCAAGATAAATCTAAAAATGCATTTCTTGACATTACAGAAATCCAAGGACCAGCTAAAAACCTCTAAACATATTCATCTTTAAATCACAGATTAATCAACTTTTTCTGTACCTAGGAATATTTGAGTACTTGAGGCTGACAGTACAATCTAAGTTACCACAGGGAATGAAGAGGGAGTAGCTGGGGGTACAAATTAAGCTAACGATAGTTTGGAGACAAACCACAGTTTAAGATATATTTGCACCAAGGGTTCTGCATAAAGCTGTTGATCTTGGGAAACATCTATTTCTCCTCGAGGAAGAACACCTCCCAGGGTTTTCCAGAGGCATGTGGCTCGACGAGCCCTTGAAGAAGAGGGTGGAGAGCTGGGGACAGCAGCACTGACCACCTTCCTGTCCCGTGTGATTTGAACTTGGTCAGTGTCTTGAGCATTTCTCAGTTCTCCATAATAACAGTAATGGCAATGACAGAGATTGCCCCTTTAGCAATTTCTGGAGGAGGAAAGGCATCTCCCTCTTCTGCTTCTGCACACTGATAATCCTTTTTCATTTCTAATATATTCCTCTTTGTGTTATTAAATTGAATAATGAGTGACAAACGGTGGTAGACACATCTACTATGGAGATTAATAACATCATTAATAGTTTTTAGAATGACACCTTTGCATTCAAAACAGTTTATTATGTTAACGTGCCATGTCATGTTTCTTTCACTATTGTGCTCAGCCTTTCTTTCTCTTTATTTCTCAGTGTTTTTCACAATGTGTGAATTGCCCTAAGTAAGGCTTTGATCTTGCAAATGTGTGCGGACTATTTACCTAACACAAGAGCCATCCTCTTACATCCAATTAGACTGCTGCTCGGAGAAATTCTTACCCAAGTACTTGCTGATCAACGTTTTAAATTTGCATTGGAGGCAGGACAATATCTCACTTTGTGTTTTCAAACCGACCTACAGCTGGATCCAGTTTCTGATTCTGTGTTCTAGTGACATATGCACTAGGTTGAACCCATAATAATATATACTAATGATAAAATAGTCACACATTCAATATTGGCAGGTATTCTAAAGTAGAATTTTTTAAAGAGGGGTTTTATGTAATTGCGGAATATGCTGGATGTTTGCATGAACAATATTAGGCACTAGCATATATCAAATAAACAGTTAAATTGATCATAAAATCAAAGGTATAGATTCTTCTGAGGGACTTTAGATGGGCTGATTCACTGTGAATTAAGCATTCAAAGCTGGTTTTCACCACAGCTTTCCTTTGCTGGCAAATATACAAGATTTTCTTTGTCTCTTTGTTTCAGAGTTCACCATTTCCACTACTTATTGCTCACCTCTGACATACTGTCCATCAATTCCCTTGACCACACAAGGTCCCTTATCTATTTTCCCTCTTTCCATTGCAGCTAGTAATATCCCCCAGGGGAAAACCATTAGCAGGTAGAAGTCTGAGATAAATGTGTATTTGCTTGGTGCCTTTATGTGGGCTAAAAGTATAGCTGGAATTAAGTGCACCCTTTGATGCTTACCTTTGTATCCTTACTGGATGTTTCATGGCATAGCAAAAGCAGCTGATGAGGACATATAAATTGGTATTTGGAAGAACGTAACTAATAGCAACAAACTTTTGGTTCACAGATCTGCTTTCAGTTTGTAACTAAGTGGAAGCAAATCACTCATGGAGGTGCCTATCAATATGTCTAAATTCACTTAGAAGCAATTTTTTTTCAGTGTTGCTGTCCTGTAGAGTGGGTTGTGTGAAGGAGGGATAAGAATGATCCTAGACACAATTTCCTCCTGTTTACTTTAGGTGGTTGTGACTCACAGGATGAGTACAGGTGATGCAGTTGTGCCTGCTCAGTCAGATTTGGAAATAACCATTATTATTTACTTGAATGATGGAAGTGCCCTGCTTTCCTTGCCATGGATTAGCTCTCCACTGTGCTGGCTGCTACACAAATACCTGACAAAAACTTGTTCCTTGCCTCAGGAGTTTGTTCCACAAATAATAAATAGATGTGAGTTATCTCCCTTACTATTGAAACAATCCCACCTCCCACCAGCTCTCTCCCCGACACACATTTGCTGGGGCCTCCATGGACCTACAAACACCTGATTTTTGGAAAATACTCTAAGCATGCACAGTACCTAAATAAGGATTTCCTTGCAGGCAGCTAATCTCAACTGTAGAAAGCCTTTGGAAAATATTCAGCAAGGCTGCAGACCAGGTGCTGTGTGCAGATACAGGCACCCAGTTCATCCTCTCTGGGAGCTTTGGGTGTGAGCTGGAGTTCATGGCACTTCCTGAAGAGTTTCAAGGGGGAATATAACAAACAGTCCAAGTATTCATACCAAGAGCTTTGTTTTCAGTTTCGCTGCAATAACAATTAGCAAGTAGTTGGCTTTTGGCCACTGAAAATTATATAGCCAACTGGCAAAAAGTAAAATTTTTTCCTGGCTTTATGCTTGCAAGCTGGGTGGCATAGGAGGACTTTGGGAGTGTATATAACACTAACCTCTGAAGAATAACACAAGACCTAGTCAAAAGTGCTTTCCTCACACAGCCAAAGGCTAATTGCCAAGCAGCTTCGTTGACCTCCATCAAAACTGAGCTTTGTTGAACAGTGACACTTGCCACTGTCATTCTCTTTTTGCCTGTTTTTCTCATGCTGTCTTACTTTCTCTCCTGCTAAATTTTGGGTTTATTTTGTTTTGTTCCATGTGTATGCACAAAACTCTTCCTGGTCTGAGAAAATTTGCAGATAGATGCAAACCCCCAGCACCAGGGCACATTTTAAGAGCTGTGCAGGATCTGTTCGTGGTACCCATGACCAGAGCTCTGGGAGATACAGGGGTAACTCCCTGGGTCCCTCGGCTGCCCTGTACTGACTACACAGAGCTGGGAAGTGCTCACAGCTGGGTACTTCCCCCGCCAGGACTACCAGGTCCTCAGAGAAGATGCTTTGATTGCAGCTGTCTCCTTTTGCAGTTGTACCTGTTTGCCCAGATTTCTCCCCTCCCCGAGGCGAGGCTGCCTCATTAGCAAGCTGGCAGGTTTCAATCCATCATCCTCAGTTCCAGGCTGAGAGCTGAAAACATGTAACGAGCAAATAGAAGTTTACGACATTATAATTGCAAATATTTCTGCTTTGTTTTCATCTCAAGGAGGAGAATTTTGGAATGAAAGGAGATCAGAGGCTTGCCAATGCATGAAGTTTTATGGGCTTATGTCCCAAAATTATATCAGCAGTCAGTTAGGAGCTACATCAGTGCTTTGAATGCTGCTTAAAAGCAAAACAAATTCCAAATAAAAATAATTGGTTTCTTTAGTAAAGAACTAGTACTAGAATAGATAATATCAGAATTGCTATAATTATCATCCTTGTAAAATGAAGTGACAGAAAGGAAAACTTTATGGAATCTATACTTTAGTAGAAGTGTGAGAATTTGCATATGTATCTAAAAGAACAGTCAAAAATTTGTGAAGCCAAACACTCGAAAATTAAGAAAGTCAGGTTGCCCATGACCTTCTAAGTATTCCCTAACTTTTTCTATTCACTTAACTGTAAATATAATAGTTCAGAATTAGTTTCAGCAACCCCTGAGGCAGACTGAGTTGCAAGCTGCCCTGCTTTTGTCACAGTCTTCTGTTTTTCCTTTGAATTTCACAGCCCACATATCCAAGTACTGTGTGAGAACATCAGCTGTCTTTTTTCTCCTCCTATTGAATATGGATAAAACTTTTGGAATTTGAACCCAAAAGTCTTAAAAAAAATTTAAAATGCACAGGTTCATTACTTCAAACCACATTCTTACTTGTAAGCCAGCTGTTTGAGGCACAGCTTGTACCTTTTAAAGATTAATATCACCTTAAGCACTGTGAAAATTAGATAGTAAATCCAGCAGACACTATGTAGGCACCAGAATAGAAGTGCTGGTTTTTCACACCAGTTTTTCAGTGTGGTGAGAATTTGTAACTTCCATTAACTCAGTAAGCTTGTAAAGGAAGCCTGAAGCCATGTTTTTGTTTTAATGGAATACAGGTTGGTATCTTTATGTAGCAAGGCACATTAAACCTATTTAATACTGAGACTTTTTAATGCTGAGATATCAAGACAGCTAACTGGAGAGAGGTAACCTTGTAAAAATACACCCAATATTTGCAGCAAGGGCATATACAGTGAGGTTAAGATGGGAGCTCAAATCTCCTGAGGCAATAAACAAGGCTGCTTGCTATCAATTCAAGCTAAACTTCTATGGTTTTGTCACTAGTCCATGAGATGAAGCTCTGTAAACTGCCAAGTCAAATATTTTCAAAAAGGCAACAGGTTAAGTTCAGAGGAACGCAAATTATCTTTATTTTAAATGTCTGATAGCTTCAGTAACCTCAGAATAACTTAGCTTGCATTCTGGGATCACTTTTCTGCAAGGGGGCAAAGTCACAAACAGTATAAATTAAAAGTGGTAAAAATATTTATTGCCAACCTAAGTTTTTAGGAGCACAGTTTTATATGTCTCTGTTTGCATAGCTTCAGCATAAATGGGGTAATATTAATACCACAAGAAGGTCTGTTTGCATGCTGCTCCAAGAATTTTCATGCAAAGGAAAAAACGCGTGCCTTTGCCATTATTCTTTATGACCAGAAATCCTGGTTAGCTTAAAAAAAATAAAGGTTTTTTTGAAAATGTTTATATGATTTTTTTTTTCGTGATCATGGAAAGGAAAGATAATTACTTGGAATTTTGCTAAAGCTTCATATTAGGATAATCACATTAATCCTATTTTTGTCTATAAAGGGCATCTTACCCAAGCTCGTTCTTTTTGTGGGACAACACTTATCATGTGTTACTATACTCACACTGCAGCTGTGGGGCTCTTCTGGGCAGAAGAGGGATGGGGGTGAGTCCTGTTTGGACACAAAAGTTGCATTTGTCCTTGACTAGCTAGAAACAGCCTATACACCTCAGACACTCCCTGTCTTGCATCTTTCTCCTATATCCATTTTTCCTCAATGGTGTTTACATCTTCAGCCAAACCCAGCTGGCAGAAAGGAGCACTCACCAGGCCACTGCCACCTTGCACTAAGCCAGTTTCCAATTCCAACTCCTCAGCAGTGCCTAAGTTCAGAGTAATGTGAAAGCAAGGCAGAGATACCTGCAAACTTTTGGTGAGAGTCCCCCTTCCTGTGCAGTACCAGTACAGACAAATGTACAACAGAACAGGGCTGCTGGGTCAGGAAATTATATTTTTGCCCCTCCACATCAGCATCTGTTCAGAAGTTGAAAGGATGGAAGGAGACTTACTGGCCCTTCTAATAGATATGGTATTATCCCCTCCCACAAGTGCTACCCAGCTTCCGGACATAAGGCTGTCACTACTTAGACAGCAAATAAACATGGTTTGGCTTTGCTAAGTGCTGAGGACACCTCTCTCACTGGTGCATCCAGACGAGCTTATTGCAGCACTGATAATGACACACAGGCCTGATGCACTGGCTGCTTTCAAGCTTCAACCTCGCCCATTTCACCGGCACTAGAAAAAAAAATTCTTTCTTCAGAATACATAATCATGTGACCTGAAAATAAAACTGCTGAGTTAAATGATGGTAGGATGTACTTGGGGTAAAGTGTTGTGATATACCTGAGAGAGACAAGGCAGAAAGAACAGCCGATGACAGGAAATAAAAACTGGGGTGAATGCAGAAAGGAAGAACAGAAGCTTATGAAGCTGGAGTAATTCTGGACCAAAGACGATACAATACCGGTGGCTGAGAAAAATAAGCTGGAAAAATCTTTGGAGGAAATGTCTTTGAGATCATCCTTTCCTTGAGGTAATTCAGTGTGTATGGTGGGCTGAGAGAGCCACAGCTAGGTTGTGTGGAGATGGACTCAGAAAAGGAAAGGATTAGAAACTGGGGCTGTGTTGTCAGAGTAGATCTGTCATAAAGTCCCAGCCAACCACAAATCCAACATTCCTTGTCCTCTCTATCTCTTGGTGAACCAGGGAAGAAACAAAAATGGCCCAGATACATTCTTGGCTTTTGGAGACACTGTGTCTGAAGTAAGGACAGGGAAAGGGGTGTTAATAAAGGAATTTTTTTTTAAAAATCTGTCTGGAAACTTGTCTGCTTTTTGGACTAGATAAGACATACAAATGGTCAAGGTTTCAGAGCAATTTAGCGTGTAGGTGGAGGGCTGATGCTTTGCTTGTTGTCCTCTTGACTGTGTCATGGCCAAGAAGTGAGATGATCGATTTTCCTGAGCAGTGGAGACTGTGAGAGACTGGACTACTAAAGATTAATGACTGATTTACCCATTTGTGGGTGTTCCAAGGCGCTTAACTGAGGCCAGGTTTGCATCCCCCGAAGGAGGAGGTGAGATTTTGGATGTGTAATGGCTGGTCTGCATAAGGCAGAGGGGTGAACTATCATTGCCTGGAGGCTACGAACCTCTTTGTGCTTTGAGGCCGACAAGGCGCAAGGCGGGAAGGTGCTTTTATCATGCTAATTGATCTGCCTTGCACGACTCACTCGGTTGTAAAACCCCCCCACAGCCCGGCGAGGTCTGATGGGGCATTACTGGCTCAACTGTGCTGAAGCGAGGGCAGCTGAGAAGATGCCATAAAGCATCAGAGAGCCCCCAGGCACCCCCTGGAGCCTTCCACCTCATTTCTGGAGCTTTCCACCGCAGGACTGAAAGCTTCCACCCCAGGGGAGGTACCTGGGGGTTCCCAGCCAGCCTGAGTCATATTTTAACCCATCAGACTTTGTGTTTTGGGGGCTTATTCTCCTTATTCCAACAGATTAAGGTCGATCAAGACCATCACTTTGACCAATGGATATCTAAACTGCAACAGGCAAGCCTCCTCGAAGATGCGCCGGTGGTAATTATGTATTTTTCTACTCTTATCCTTTCTTTCTCTTTCTTTTCCCTACCTTGAGTAGTATTTTTATGCTTTCATATTCCTATATTACTACAGCTCATACTAACTAAGACAGCTACATTCCTGCTTTCCATTGCAACCAAATTGTTCTAAACGAAACCCTCCATATACATATTTACAAACGCTCATAATCCAGTGCCGTTTCTCTCTATTCCACCCCAAGGGATCTATTAACAAGAATTTGGGTCACTCTTGTCCCTGTGGGGCAACAAGACCAACACTGTCCAGGGCTGTGCTGATGGATACAGGGCAGTGCCATTGTCATGCACTGTGGAAGTTGGGGAGGGCAGGTGGTAGGAAACTGAAGCCTCTGATCCACAGGAGGATGAAAAGCCTGAAGCTTCCTCTGACCTGGCTGCCAGGACCTTTGCAGGAGAAAACAGAGCTCAGACGTTCAAGAAACCATGCTGTGTGTCTATCCAGCTGTTTCTGTGTTATAACAGCCATTCAATTCACTTCAGTTTTAAGGTTTTGGGGAGTGAAATTGCACAGCAAAAAACTGGCATGGGACAGATTACAGTTCTAACCAGTGAAGTTAACTTGTCATTACTCATACCCAAATAAATCAGGTTGTTTAACTATTGGTCAAAAAAAGAGATTCATCTATGATGCAGTTACTCTAGTTGTCTTAATGTGGCCTGTGTGGATTTTTCTTAGAACTTAGGAAAAATAGTGACCCTGCTTTGCTTTGGTCAAGATAAATCAATAGCCTTGAAATTTGGAAACTATATATATTCGACCACACAAACTAATAAGGCACCAGTGTTTTAGCAGACATTATAAAACATAAAATTAGATGGAAAATTGCCTTAAGCCCCTGTAAATTAAAATTGCTCTTTTTATAACAAAAATGAGCCTTATATAGCAACAAACAATTTTGTGATCTTCATTTAACTAGCCAATTTCATATGGCAAAGAGTATTTATTCATCCTGCTCCAGTGACCTAACCAGCAATTTACAATGTGATGCCTTGCATATTTTCACAGCATTGTAAAAAAATGGGGTTCTGTAGATTTATTTGATCCCTGTTGAAAAATTATTTTTTTACCTCCTCCTAAACTGGAAATTGTTCTTAATGTAATTCTCTTGCTTACCATGCACTCATTAATCAGGAAACTAATTAGAGCCAGTTTGCTTACTCTAATTTGAAAAAGTGAAAGTAACATATGTTGACAGTTAATCTGGATTTTTTTTGTTAACAGGCACACAACTTTTTATAATGAAATAATATTTGATACTGATACAGAAGAACATGGCCTAATAAATTGCAACAGGCTGGGAAAATGCAGTATGTTAATCGCTATGGGAATAATAACATAGATCATTTAGTGCTCTAGGTTTTTTTGCTGACAATTTTCCATTTTAGCTATTTTTATATGGTATTAGAGTGACTTGATTTGGAACTTCTCAAACACACGTCAGTACAAGTTTCACCATTTTGGAAGTTTGTACAGGCCCAGCGCAATTTCTGATACCGATTTACAAGAAAAATATTATGCATCTAGGCTCCATTTCAGAAACTTCTGCTGTCTTGGCTTTTTAAGAATGTCACTATGAATAAAAGGGTGCCAGCTCACAGCCTGCAAGAGTCTCAGTTAAAGTTCAGTCTGAAGCCCACTGAGGTAATTTGCAAGCTTTGTCCTGAGTTGCTNGACTACTAAAGATTAATGACTGATTTACCCATTTGTGGGTGTTCCAAGGCGCTTAACTGAGGCCAGGTTTGCATCCCCCGAAGGAGGAGGTGAGATTTTGGATGTGTAATGGCTGGTCTGCATAAGGCAGAGGGGTGAACTATCATTGCCTGGAGGCTACGAACCTCTTTGTGCTTTGAGGCCGACAAGGCGCAAGGCGGGAAGGTGCTTTTATCATGCTAATTGATCTGCCTTGCACGACTCACTCGGTTGTAAAACCCCCCCACAGCCCGGCGAGGTCTGATGGGGCATTACTGGCTCAACTGTGCTGAAGCGAGGGCAGCTGAGAAGATGCCATAAAGCATCAGAGAGCCCCCAGGCACCCCCTGGAGCCTTCCACCTCATTTCTGGAGCTTTCCACCGCAGGACTGAAAGCTTCCACCCCAGGGGAGGTACCTGGGGGTTCCCAGCCAGCCTGAGTCATATTTTAACCCATCAGACTTTGTGTTTTGGGGGCTTATTCTCCTTATTCCAACAGATTAAGGTCGATCAAGACCATCACTTTGACCAATGGATATCTAAACTGCAACAGGCAAGCCTCCTCGAAGATGCGCCGGTGGTAATTATGTATTTTTCTACTCTTATCCTTTCTTTCTCTTTCTTTTCCCTACCTTGAGTAGTATTTTTATGCTTTCATATTCCTATATTACTACAGCTCATACTAACTAAGACAGCTACATTCCTGCTTTCCATTGCAACCAAATTGTTCTAAACGAAACCCTCCATATACATATTTACAAACGCTCATAATCCAGTGCCGTTTCTCTCTATTCCACCCCAAGGGATCTATTAACAAGAATTTGGGTCACTCTTGTCCCTGTGGGGCAACAAGACCAACACTGTCCAGGGCTGTGCTGATGGATACAGGGCAGTGCCATTGTCATGCACTGTGGAAGTTGGGGAGGGCAGGTGGTAGGAAACTGAAGCCTCTGATCCACAGGAGGATGAAAAGCCTGAAGCTTCCTCTGACCTGGCTGCCAGGACCTTTGCAGGAGAAAACAGAGCTCAGACGTTCAAGAAACCATGCTGTGTGTCTATCCAGCTGTTTCTGTGTTATAACAGCCATTCAATTCACTTCAGTTTTAAGGTTTTGGGGAGTGAAATTGCACAGCAAAAAACTGGCATGGGACAGATTACAGTTCTAACCAGTGAAGTTAACTTGTCATTACTCATACCCAAATAAATCAGGTTGTTTAACTATTGGTCAAAAAAAGAGATTCATCTATGATGCAGTTACTCTAGTTGTCTTAATGTGGCCTGTGTGGATTTTTCTTAGAACTTAGGAAAAATAGTGACCCTGCTTTGCTTTGGTCAAGATAAATCAATAGCCTTGAAATTTGGAAACTATATATATTCGACCACACAAACTAATAAGGCACCAGTGTTTTAGCAGACATTATAAAACATAAAATTAGATGGAAAATTGCCTTAAGCCCCTGTAAATTAAAATTGCTCTTTTTATAACAAAAATGAGCCTTATATAGCAACAAACAATTTTGTGATCTTCATTTAACTAGCCAATTTCATATGGCAAAGAGTATTTATTCATCCTGCTCCAGTGACCTAACCAGCAATTTACAATGTGATGCCTTGCATATTTTCACAGCATTGTAAAAAAATGGGGTTCTGTAGATTTATTTGATCCCTGTTGAAAAATTATTTTTTTACCTCCTCCTAAACTGGAAATTGTTCTTAATGTAATTCTCTTGCTTACCATGCACTCATTAATCAGGAAACTAATTAGAGCCAGTTTGCTTACTCTAATTTGAAAAAGTGAAAGTAACATATGTTGACAGTTAATCTGGATTTTTTTTGTTAACAGGCACACAACTTTTTATAATGAAATAATATTTGATACTGATACAGAAGAACATGGCCTAATAAATTGCAACAGGCTGGGAAAATGCAGTATGTTAATCGCTATGGGAATAATAACATAGATCATTTAGTGCTCTAGGTTTTTTTGCTGACAATTTTCCATTTTAGCTATTTTTATATGGTATTAGAGTGACTTGATTTGGAACTTCTCAAACACACGTCAGTACAAGTTTCACCATTTTGGAAGTTTGTACAGGCCCAGCGCAATTTCTGATACCGATTTACAAGAAAAATATTATGCATCTAGGCTCCATTTCAGAAACTTCTGCTGTCTTGGCTTTTTAAGAATGTCACTATGAATAAAAGGGTGCCAGCTCACAGCCTGCAAGAGTCTCAGTTAAAGTTCAGTCTGAAGCCCACTGAGGTAATTTGCAAGCTTTGTCCTGAGTTGCTTTGTCACCAGGGCAGGTGACTGTCAGCAGCGGCACAAGCACCCCCGTCTGAGCCACCTGTGAGCCAGACACTGACCTTGACCCAGCTGTATGGCAGTTTGGCTGAGGTGCAGATGGCCCAACATGTGCAATCTTCAGCCTAGTGACAGCAGCATTGGTGACCTCACCCGGAGAAACCAGTGACCCTTCTGCAGGTCTCAAGGAATTATACACTTTATTCACAACTCCTTGTCAATGCCCAGAAAACATTACCCAAGTAGGGGAAGGTATGCCACAATGCCAAGTGGTAGAGCTGGAAGAGGCAGAGACACTCCTGAGTGCACCAGCTTCTCAGCTGCTTGAATAATAGTAATACCTTTTCCCAAAGGACATTGCTTCTATCCTTAGACCACCATAGCCACACCACTGTGCTGATTGTTGGTCCAAATGGTTATCAAAGCAGGGTGAACACACGTAGGCCCTGTGGTTTGAATTGCTTCTCCAAGCTGAGTCAGCCTTTGGTCTCCTGCCCCCAATGTCACCCTGATTTTTTCAGCCTTCTTTGTCTCTCTCAGTTTCATAGTTCTTAGGTATTTTCTCACACACGGGTGTTATAAATAGAAGAAATGTCTTCCTTAAATCCAGGTAGTTTACATTCCTTGTATTAGAGATATGGACAGCTGATGGACAGTTGTCTTGACCAATGGGATGGGGAGAGGTGTCAACCTTCTCCCCCAATCCCTGGCCTTTGTAGAAATACTATATAAAGTGGAATCAGATCTTTTAATAAACAGTTCATGCCTTCTCACCGTAGTGAGTGTGTGTGTATGTGTCTGTGTGTTGAACAACGACACCCACAACAAACTGGATAATGTGCACGTGCATGGGCTCTCCGTGGCCAGGCTCACTCCTCTCTTGTGCCCCACACACCCACTCATGGCTCTGACATGCTGCAGAACTGATGGGAGCCGTGGGCCCTACTGAAGTACAAAGGACAGACTGACCAAAAGCTCTCTACACAATTGTTTTCCAAGGAACAAAGGAAGTTTTCATGAAGAAACCCATCTCATTTGCCGGAAGAATAAAAAAAACAAAATCCTGAAGCACTTGAGACATCCTCACATCAAATGTCAGATGGATAGTGTGTGCATGGCAGTGTCTTATGCCTTGATGTGATGGGATGAGTAGCAGGAATAAGGCCATGGAGGAGGGATCCCAGAGAATCTCACACTGTGGGCATCACACCCAGAGCTGCCCAGCAGGCAGGTGGGGGGGAGCAAGAAAGGAGGAGGCACAAGGGCCACTTTTGGCCTCACCTGGGTAAGAGATTCAGCTGTTCCCAAGGCAGTAAAGGCAATTGGGGTTCCTCCTTAAGCAAAGCAGCTGTGAGTTGCTGTTCACACCATGCCCTTCCAGCCCTATCCAGGGCTCATGTATGGACTTAACAGGTTGAGATGGCTACTTAAAAATGCATAACTCCATTTCACTGTATGTTAAAAAATGGAGCTCTACCCACCTGATCCAATAGGCCCAGGATAACACAAGGCAGAGGTATAAATGTGCTACCAAATTAATGAATTATTCCGTACTTTTAAAAGTATTTAAAAAAAAATTTAAAATGCAGGAAAATGGAAAATTGCAGTTAAAATTTGCTTAAAAGGAACAAACATTTGAGTTTATCTTTTTTACCTTTCTTGCAAAACTCTAAGATGCTATCTGGAGGAGGCCTGGGATTGGCAAAGAAATGCTTCAGGAAAAGTGATACTTCCTAGAGAAATAGAGGAAAAAAGAATCTTTGAATCCGTAGTGAAGACTTAATAAGAAAAATGTGGCTTTTTTTTTTCTCCTCTTAAAGTAATTCAACAACTTTAATTTTGACAAGCAACCACTAGAGGTCAGTTGTGCTTTTATTTTAACAAAAATATTTCCATATTCCATTCTCTTTCATTCTCTATTGGTCTATTTTTTTTTTTTTTGGTCAAAGTTAAACTCACAAACAAAATAATTACTGGCCTTCACTTTTGTAAATAAATCCAAGAGTCTACCATGTGACAGAAATGATAGCCAGAGAATGTTGTAGTCAAACAAGTTACTTTTACAGAGGTACCTTTCAACATTATGTGGAAAATCTTCACAGCTGTATGATAAACTGATGTAACTATTGATCAACAGGCAGATTATAGCATAGATCCACTCACTTCAAATGCACGGCAGTAGTCTGAAGTTTAACATGCAACACTAGTTTACTCTCTGCCAAGGATGTAGGTCTCTTGGAAAGTGACCTGAATCTGTGACAAATCTTCAAATTTCAAATCTTTATTCTTCCTTTAATTTTATTCGATGTTTTGAATGACCAGGTTTGAACATTTTAGGGCTTTCAGTTTAAACAAGATAAATTAATCACCTTGCCTGCATTTCAAAGTCCAAGTGATTTCTCAGCTGTTCCACATGAATCCACAAACTGCCCATGCTTTGTCCCCACTCCACAAAGTCTCATTCAAAGAGACATGCAAGATTCCTTTCTTCCCGAGTGGGAAATCAGGCATGCATTGGGATGCTGGAGTGCTATCTGTGTGATTCTCTCCATTATTGCTTGTAAAGATTTATCTTTTTAAGTGTCCACTATGAAATCTCCTTTGAGTATGTGCATGGCAGGGAAGCAAGTCAGGAGTTTCTAATGAGCTGGTATGTTTTTCAAAGGACGAAAATACTGTCCCCTCACCAGCTGTGAAATGTGGATTTTTACTTCAGAGCAGCATCAGGGTGACCACACATTGTACAATGCTGCACTGCTGTAGCTGACAATAGAATTTTGACCAAACTTTGTAAAATAAATTTTTATTATAATGTACTTTAGTCCTGAACCCTTTAGTCTTAACTACAGCAAGGCAATGACTCAGCAAGGATTTAATAACCCCTGGGAAGGGCAGGCAGGCCTGCTACTGATTCATTTCTATTGGACATCGCTGAGTAACATCTTGCAGACAAAACTCGGATGAATTACTGTACTTAGGATGGTTTGTGTAATTTATTCATTGCTCAGATGCATTACTCTGAATCTGTTCCCTGGCAGTTCTCCCTGTGAATTGGGCATGGCAGTAATTAGGATAACACATGCTCTCCTGCCTGCTTAGGCCAGAGGATTACCTGCCATTGCTGCATTAATCCTCTGATTTCCTACACTGGATGACAGATCCATGTTTCACAATGTACACATGTAATTTAGGAGCTCCAAAGGATAAATGTTCAGCAGGACAAATATCTGTAACATGCCAGCAAATGGAGCAATGGCACCATATACACTTTCCATTTCAAATAATTCAACTGTGGAGTGCTGTGATGAAGGTTTTAATTCCCTCAGCTTGTACTACTCAGTATTTGGGCCAGAGCTGATTAACTTGTTCATCAATGACTTGGATGGAGGGGCAAATGCCTCCTCAGCAGGTTCACTGATGACACAGAGCTCAGAGGAGCTTTGGGCTCATTGCCCTGAGTGCTGTGCAGCCCTTCAGAAGGACCTGGGCAGGCTGGAAAAGCAGATAAATGTGAAGCACCTGAAATCCAACAAAGGCAAATGCAGGGTCCCGCACCTGGGGAAGAATAGCCCCAGGAACCAGCACAGGCTGGGGGCCAACCTGATGGAGAGCATCTCTGTCAAGAAGGACCTGGGGAACCTGGTGGACAACAAGCTGCACCAGTGCCCTGAGCAAAAGGCTCAATCTAAAAAATGCATTTAACAGCACAATTGATTTTTTTTTTTCTCAAAATCCTGAAGGGAGAACACAAAAGTCCTGGAGAAGCAGGAGAAAGAAAATAAATCATTCCATTTTCAGCCTCCTCTGTGCTCCTATCTGCAATGCTACATCCAAAACCAGAAGCAGCAGCTTCAGCTGATAAAAGCTCAGGGACTAGGTTGTCTCTAGTTAAAGAGTGTCTGATCAAAGGGACCCTATCACAATCACGCAGTGCCACTGCAGCAGGGGTTGGAAAAGTGTGAGTTGGAGGAAGAAGTAAGATATAGGTGGTCTTTTACCAGATAAGTTTGGTGGGACCTACAGTATCATCCATTACAGCAAATATGTTTTTGTCAACTCCTGTCTGAGCTTTTCTGGTAACTTTTTTCAAACTTCAAGGAGCTGAGCTTTCCCAGCCAGAGCTGCTTTCCACTCATACTGTCCCCTTCAATCTTAGCTTTACTCAGGCCTTCAGGTTTCCTTTGAGTATGACTGTGATGTAAAGTGAAAGGTTTGTAATTCATTTGCCTCCAGAACAATCACTCTGCTGCTCATTATCTCAACAGATGTTCATCCTAAACCTCTAATGTTTTTCTTCTGTTTAATTATATCTCATGGCAAATCCAGTATTACAGAACAGGTCATCTTCAGATGCACATTTTCAGTAGACAGATTAAGACATACTAGATCTCCAAACTATTTTCCTACCCAGCATTGAAGCATGCAAAAGAAAGCAGCTTGTTTAATTTCCCAAGGGCAGCTTGGGCTACTCTCAGTTCACACCTCCCCTCTTCTTTTGTCATTCATTAAACTTTTTGTTTCAATTTGTTTTGAAGAGATGATGGTGGGTGCGCTACAGATACCTGGCACCCAGAAAGTGGAAGGAATTTTGTGGAGAAGTTCAGAGAAATTGGGGATATAGAGAGAAAAACAGTTAATTAAACAGGATTAGGCTTCACAAATTCAATTGTTTCATTAATCCTCATAGTTTGCTACTACAGAGCAGGAGAAAGAAGAGCTTGTACAGAGCAATGGCTCATGCAGTATATTTAATACCCAAGAAAAAAGCAGAAATCTGTACTGACAGGTTGTAGGATAATGTCTCACTCGTGATTAGTGGCTGTTACAGTAATACGGATCAGGAGTCTCAACTCAGGTTTGAGAAATAACAGTGATTCAAAATTATGACAGGTAATTCAGTTTAAGAAGTCCTCATCTTTAAGACCTGACTACTAACTTAGTTCAATTAATGTCTGGTGCTTTTCAGACTATGTATGTGGGATGACTTGTCCACAGGCAATATGATTATTCTTTTCAGTGCAATAAAATAAGAACCTCAAGCTGTATCACTTCCTGATTATAAACCATTGTTTTCTCCCTCTCCGAACTAGAGCCCACAGGGGTTGTTCAGACACTTGCTGCTGGCAATGGTTAGGCCCGGTAGTCAAAAGGCAGAAATCATCTCCTCTGATACTATTTTTTTCTACTCTGAGGGTGACTGTGGACTGGCTCAGGTTGCCTAGAATTGTTATGGAATTCCTATCCCTATTCAAAAGCCAGGACTTGGTCCTAGGCAATTGATTCTAGGTGGCCCTGCTTGACCAGAGGTTTTAAATGTGGTGATTTCCAGAGGTTCATTCTAACCTCAGCTACTCTTACCTATCCTCCAATACAGGTGCTCCTTGAGGGAGCAGTAACTAAGGAAGAGAGGTCTGTAATTTCTCTTCTACCATGTAACCTCTCTTCCTAAAGAAGGTAACTTATCTTTTCAAATAACCCTTTTGTTTCATCTTCCATAATCAAATGGGGCTAGACTCACACATTGGTCCAAAAGAAAATAACTCCTTCACAAATAGTAAAATGTAGAGTATATGAAGTACACTTTAGAACAGGTCTATGTCTCTTAATACATTATTTTCATGTGTGCTGGCTATTTAAGGGGAATGAATATTTACAGGGTCACAGATTCCCTTGTCGTAACAGAGATGTTAAGAATATAAAAGCAGTGGCACCCTTCCTTTCCCCCGACCATCTGCTGTTGTACCACTAGATAGCAGTGTGCAGCAATGAATGCTGCTCGAACTACTGGGTAACCGAACACAAAGCTTATTCTCAAACTGAGTGCAGACATGGGGAAAATGGCAGAAGAAGAAAGCGGAGAAAAGAATTCCCCATTATTTTTAAACCTCAGACACCTCTCTCCTGTCTCAGTTTGTGGTTCATAAATGTACCATTCCCTGCACTTGCTGAAAAACAAAGTGCACTCAAAATCAGCCCACAAGATAAAGGTAAAACAAGGTGTCTTTAGTTCTTTGTTTTTTCTTTTGGTGTAGAAAGGCTGCTCAGGTACATCAGTGTTTGCCCCAAAGGACACATGAGAGTTAACACTGGATCCTGAATCCTACAATAGTTCAGTGAAAGAAGGTGTGGATGCTGGAGATGGCAGAAACTCCAAAGGTTGCTGGTGGTGGTGCTGGACCCACAGGCTGAGGCTGTTGCCAACATTGCTGTTGTGTCCTGACCTCTGCTGTGGCCTTGCTCCACTGTCTGATAACACCTTAAAGCTTGGTCTCCAGTGGAGAGAGCTGAGCTGGGCATTCTTAGATAAATGCAGTGACTTGTATCAGATGCGCATGTCTCTTAATTTACATGTGACTAATTCATCTCACCTTGGCTAAGGACCAGGTTCAATTGATTGGTAAAATTTATTTGTGTAGTGAAAAGTGAGTGAGGATTTGAATTCGAAATGAAGTCCTTCTGACAAAAGCTGCCAGACAGGGCAGCAACTAGTAAACAGCAGGACTCGTGAGTTGAAAAGCATGTCTTAAATCTAAGGAGGGAGAGAAAGTGTAAGCTGATTATGTCTCTTTTTACAGAGGAAAAAAATTCTTCTGTGTAAAGCTTGGAAGAAATAATTCAGAACTGTACATGTGTTTTAAGTGCTCTTCCTGAAAGTAACCTCATACAATACCTGGCATTTACTGCCTTGCTGTCAACTTAAAAAATGTGGTTAACATATTTTCTCTTAAATGGTCTCTTTCTTTTCAGAAATTTTGTATTTCTGCAGAGCTCTCTGCCCTATAGGTCATGTTTAGAGAGGTGTTGAAATTCAGAAGGACCAAAAGCCATGTAAGATGTGGGAATAAGTTGAGATGTGGCACTGCTTTGGATGTGTAGTGACATTGCAATGACCCCCAAATTTCCTGAGAGGTGTCCCTTTCCCCCTACTCCCTCCCCTGGGGGAATGCCTGTGTGCTTCTCACGTCCTTCCAGACATCCCAGAGACTGCAGCACATTCCTTCCTGTTCCTGTCCCGCCCTGGCACAGTGGTTGATCCTGGCAGCCCACGAAGTGGCAGGGCTGGATCTGACACAGATCCTGAGTTACAGTTTTACATCTCCCTCTTGTCTGCCAGTGTGTCTTGAGGTTCTTACCTCTGTAAGGTGCCAGAGTGGATAATCCTGCTTGCTCACAGCACACGAGGGCACTGCCGGAGATTTTCCCTTTGCCACAATGACGTGAGTACATCCGTGATACTGAGGCTGTATGGATACTGTAGTCTTTTGCTAACAAATGTGTTACTCCATTCTTTTTCATAAGATTTTTTATTGTGGTTATGATGCCAAATTGATTTTTGCCTTTTTGCCTTTATATATTCTTTATATTCTTCAAATATATACATACGTATTTGAAGCTTTGTTGCCCATTATTGTATAACTACATAGATTCATAGCTAAAATTTCACCTACTCTATTAAACAGAAAGACAAAATACATTCCCTAGAGACTCCAAGCCCTTGCATTAAGTTTTCTGGAAATGAAGGTCAAAACCAGCTTCTTGAAACACTTTTTCATAAACAAAGTTTAGTTACTATCTAAAGGGGTGGTTACTATCTAAAGGGGTGGTTACTGTTAAAGCTTTGGTAGAAAAGGGATGGATTTTTAGCATTTCTAGCATGTTTCACAGAATATGTAGTTCCCATATGGATTATATTGTTAATTTCTCTAAGTATCTGGAAATTTGGCAGTTAGTTTAATACCCTTGTCAATGGAGATTTTGTAGACTTTTTGAAGGAGAGGTCCACCAGGTTATCCGGAGCTGGACTTGGACCCACATCACAGTTCACACGCTTTATCTCTGTATGAACATGTCCAAGCTGTTGCTAGGTGCTGTTTCAAAAAATGACAATCGATGTCATGGCCCTGACAAGATTTTGGCAGTCATCATGTAAGAGCCTTGCCTGCCGCTTGCTGTTTGCTGGGTGAGGAAGGACAACCAAGCTGCTGCCCAGAAGGCACACTAAGGGTGACTGGTGAGGGCTCCAGGTTCCAGCAGGTGTTGCTCAGGAGTGGACAATATAAAATCCTCCTTGACCCAGGGACACCAAAATTTGTGCCTCGCACAAGAGTGTCTCCTTCTGTTCAAAGGAGGAGGGTGATAGGAGTTGGATGGCGAGGATGTATCTCTCCATAGACAGGCCAGGTTTTCTGTGACAAATAGAATCCCTCACGGTGGGGAAGTCCTGATTAATCCTCCTTTTCTTGCATAGTTCTGAGCTTACCATCACAGGGAAGCAGGTGGAGTTTCCACTTCCTGAAGGTATCATCTCACATTATCTGCAAACTCAAGGAGATATCTTGGTACTGCTTAGCCTTCTACATTTTTACTGGGTACTAAGATCTGGGACCTTGAGCCCACATCTGTACTGCTTATGATTTAACCTCTGTTGCTGTATTAACATGTTTTCAGTCTGGTCATAGTAATTTGATCTATTTCTAGCTAAGCAAGGATGAAGATGGGTCATCTTCTCATATTTTAAGGAGTTGAATTAAGAAGAGGAGTATGTAGGAATCCTTCAAATTCCCACAGTGCCCCACGAATTATGGCTATTGAACATCCTGGTCTTGCTTTGGCTTGTTGGAGATCCTGGCTAGCATGAGGAAAGGTAGCAGTTGATGACAGGCAAAGCAGAAGTCAGATAAGCGTTGATGTTATGACCTTGGAGTATTTTATTTTTTTAAAAAGGACTTAATCTCTGTGCAGCCAGGAAAATTGAACCTTTGTGGAAAAAAAGAACTTGCAGTCACACAAAAAACTCTCAGAATGCCTGTTTTCTGCATTAAAGCATGACTTTTAAACAGAGGTACATCTCACTGGTGGGACTGCAGTGAATTAAAGTGGTTGCTTGCTTCTGAAAAAGGCAGGAGAGGGATTGCAGGTTTGAATGAAGAGGCTTTGAGAAGAAATATTTCTCACAGATATTTCTATGACGTGGATTTGTCTCCTACACCACAGAGAAGACACCTGGGTGCTGCAGGATGCAGTAGCTGCACTGACTCAGCTATGCTGAAAACTGGGGATAGGGGCAGGGTCTTACTCAGTTTTTACTTGTGGTCACCCTCCTGCCTGGGAGAGGAAATAGTGATAGAGGAATGAATGGCCTTCTGTTTAGCATGGCCAAGTTCTTAGTAACAGGAGCTTATTTATTTCACTTCAGGTTCCTTTTAACCTTATGTAGTTTATACCTGTCAGTTACTGTCAGTTTGGGATAAATCTGAAGTGCTGTTCCAAAGGTCGTTTAATACCAGAGACATAAGATATACTTGTGTTTGGACAGAGTAGAACAACTTCACGAATTCAGGTCGACTCTTCTCAGGAGCATCCATCTTCTTAGATTGCTGCTGCCACAATGCATCAAGGAAGAGGAATTTCCTTAATAACTGAAGCAAAACTGTGTCACTGCTTTGTGGAGAACACTTGCTGCTCTCAGCCCTATTATGGGCGCCTGATAGCTCTGGGGACGGGGAAGTGTGTAGTTATATGACATAGAAGCACCAGAAAAATCCTGCAGTTTTTAATTTATATCTTTCATCTTTTTCCTCCTTCTTATTCCTGAATCATCTCTATGGATGACAAAGGATTTGCTGTAGTACTGATCCTAGAGCTTGACAGAAGTACCAGGTGTTAATGAGCCCTGCTACCTCCGGACAGGGCCAGGTTATCCAGCCCCTCCAGCCATGGCCTGGGGGTGCAGGCAGTCCCATCAGTACTGCCCAGCACGGTAAGAAGGAGGGAATTCCTGGCTTCCATAACTTTTCACTCATGCAGTCCACTTCTGTTGTGCTTGTATGGACAGCTGTGATGTTTAAACTGAGCTTTGAATATTTGAAGAAAAGTATAGAGTGAAAGTCTGTTGGGCCAGACCTTTTCATCTATAGGCAAAGGAATGGACTTTGTCTCCAGGTGCCCTCATGAGCCCTGATGTCTGGCACATAAGATAAGACCTGATTCCTAAGATGGGAACAGTTTGTATTATCAAATGCAATGCCATTAATGCTGAAAGAAATAAGGAATGATAGACACTGGCCCTAAGACAACAAAAGCCATTTTACATCTGCCACACTAAAATCAATAGATGTTTAAGTGTCAATGGGAGACATAACAGACTGAGCATAAATTGATTGTTTCTGTGTCTCAAATATGTGGAGGTCTCTTCTATTTACAGCATTGTGGATGGCAGTTCCTCTAAAGCACAGGTTGAGAATTACCACCAAATGTAAGAGACTAGATCAGGTGGACTAAAAATTAAATCAGTGTTTTAAATGTTTTGGTTGACGTTTCCTAGGGTTGCTAATAAACAGTAGCTGTAACAGTGACTCTGTTAGTTAAGAATTGTACACTGGTGTTTAATTTGGGCCTCAAATATGTATCTGCTTTTCTACTGACATATTATCCTCAAACAAATTCGTAAACTTCATTTGATGAGGTGAATTCCACTTTTCATTACTGGCAGTCTGCTTGTAGTACACAGGGTAGCAAAGCCAATATGCTGGCTGGACTCTATTTTAAGTAGTGCTGTGGGGTTTTTTCTTGCTTGGCTTGATGAATGTGAGCTATTGAGGAGAAAGGAAGTGAAAAACATGGGCAGACAAAACAGAAATTTGTTTGACTGTTTATTGGTTTTCTGGAGTGAGTTCATCACAGTTCAAATGATATGGAAGGGAGGACATCCTTGGGGGAAAATACAGTCATAACTATCAGGAACTTAGGTGGGATTCATGCAGATATAATCCTATCCACATCTTCTGCCTCAGGGGTTGCACAACTGCAAAAATATCTCAATTCATACCTTCCTGGCCTGGTTAATTTAGCTACCCTCTGGAAATTCTCTTTCATGGAAAAAAACTCTCAAAACAAAACCAAACCCTGCTAAGGGATGAGAAGGCCAAGACTAAGAATTCTTCCTAAACAAGAGGTGTCAGACACCTACAATGTTGACTAGTTAATGATTCAGTGACTTAAATTACAGATATTATTTTCCAGGCATTGGCCCCATTTCAAAGAAGAAGAGATGGGATTCTGAATGCAGAATTACTTCAAAATTTATCACAAAAATATTGGCTGATTTGTTTTTTAATGGATTTTCCAGTTATTATCTAACACTTTTAAAGTCTTTGGCTCAAGAAGTTCTAAAAAGCTGAACTATGGACTGTTTAGTGCATGTACCAGAGAGAATAACCCCTGCCCTTTTGGAAAATGCTTTCTGTTCCTGGAGAGGCGGGTGGAAGATGAGTGGTCTGTTACTTATCCCTCCATCTCATTGATTTCTCTGTAGAACCCTGATAGAGTCTGTCTTTAGGTCTTGTTTTACTCAGGGGTGCTGTACCCTCAGGCCTCCATCCTGGGCAGGACGCAGGCATGACAATGGCTTGTCTGTCAGAAATACCTGCTGAGTGGGTGTAGTTTGGACACAGGAAGCTGAGACATGAAAGTGCTTGAAGAGCACAAGTTGTGCTATAAAAGGAAGGTACACTGTGGGTATGTCTGCACCAGAGCTTTGGCAAACAGCCTGAGGGTGCTTTTCCAGAGCAGGCACAATTGCCCTGACTGCACATAGGCCATGCATCCCCATCTGCTCAGCCTCAGTCAAGTCCCAGTGTATTTTACCTTTCACTGAGGCTTGCTGCTGCCTCCCAAGTGCAGCTCCTCATTTCACAGGTCGAGGCAGCTTGGTGCGGAGGCAACATCATGATTCCCCAGCTGCTCATTCCAGTCTAAGTTGGGCTCCTCTGCCCCCCACAGCTGTGTGATTCTCCCTCCTACCCTGCCACTAAGACACAGGCAATCGTGGGGTAAAGGCAGTGCAGTAAGTAGTTGTCTGAAAATCAACATCTTTTGCAAAGGATGGAGTGGGTGGATGTGTCCAAGAGGAAAGCAAGAGTGTGAGCAGCCCCACTAGATCTGCCGAGATTGTTTTGAAACCTCTCACTTGTCTGAAATAGATGGAGACTGTGGCTGCAGGGTATTTCTGCCTGCCCTGGCATGGATGCAGGAGTTGTGTACACCAGTGTCTGACACCCCAGCACCTAATCCCGGGGTGAAGAAGGTAAAGGATTGTGTCTGTAGGACAGATATGTAAGGTGAGACAGGTGACTTAGTGATTACTTTTTCAATGCTTAACTTATTGCATCAGTCTCTAAAGCAAATGATAGGGATGGGGAAAATGATCTAGGGAGCCTGGCAGCTAGCTGCCAGCCAGGAGGGTAGCCCCTGAATGAATAAAATATTCTTCAGCTTCTTGTTAAACATTGACCAGATGGCTCTAAATGCTCTCTTATAAATCCTTTCCCACAGCAAAATCCACTGCTAGTGGAAATACATGTTTGTGAAAGAGGAGAATTTACAAGTCTATGATGTTCAGCTCCTGAACTGATGGGAAACAGGAGGCAGGTTATTAACACGTGGCTGTGTCAGCACCCACAGTGCTGCTGTCAATGAACCATGAGTGAAATGATGTGCTCCACCTGGTACCAGCAAGTAACCAGCCACTAGTCATATTCACCTCATATACACTTTGATTTTAATTGCCCATCGTCTGTGCTGTCACCTTATTCCCCATAGCCTGACAAGGAGTTAAATTAGTACACATCGTAAAATGAGGCAAGGCATCACGTCTGAATACAGCATTCTTGCTTTAAGGTCTCAGAACAGTCTCACATTCCTGTGGGGAACATACTCTATAAAGGCTGCTGGAAAGCTTTTCTCAGCTGTAAGGCTGTGAATCAGTCTGTGCTTGCACTGGGTAAGGAAGCAGCTTCTCTTGAATGGTTACCTTGCATCTCTGCAGAGGATTTTAGGAGTGCAATTTGCCACACTTCACAAAGTGGGGCAGTGTGAACTTGAACAGTACCCTCCTCTATCCCATCTAGGAAATCCTCATTCCTGAACTGCTTATTGAACAGATCAGATACTTCAGCTTTCCCAAACTGAAAAGCCAGCTGCCCACGTGAGCATCAAGGAGATATTAAATCCTGCCGTGAGAGTCTTGCACTTGAAATGATGTATCCATCCTTTGTGACAGCATTTAATCTCCTTTTGTCCCCCACAGAAGAAAGAATAAAGAAATTTTCATCTGCTAAAGCTTTAACAAGCAGATATATTGAGAAAAGAGGACACATAAACACTCCCATTGCCTGCCCTAATTTTCTTGCGGGGGCAAAACAGCCAAGATCCTTGAGGGAGGGAAAGGAAACAGCAGAAAGCCAAAAATAGGTGCTTCACTTGTGTCTGGTTGCCTGTGCTGACACAAGATGGAGCGAGTCACCGGGTTTGAAGGAAAATGAAGGCTGGAGCCTTTTATTTAAGAATATCAAATTTTCAATGGTGTATGCTGCTGATTAATATGAAGGTCTGAAATCCTAATTCCAAGGGAGCAGGAATAAGTGACCTCTTTTTCTTCACTGAGGCCTAAATATCAGCCCAAAATTCACAAATGTTGGAGAACTACATTATTGTGAAGACACAGCCCTCTTTCCATACATTTCAAATAGAACAGCTGAGGGGTTTTCCTTGATGCTAAAGGTCTACATAGCACTGATTCCCTTGAATTCTGATATTGAAATCAGCCAGATAGAAACTTTCTAACACAGTTCTGAGTATTAGAAAGTAGGAATTGTTTATTGCATTATGCTGGTCACTCAGAGGATCCTTCCTCTAATTGAGTGGCCCAAGCATCAGGTAAACAGTGTTTTGATCATACACACTGATTATATATTAATTGTCTATGCCCACCCACTTGATGTTTATGTATTACTTTATTTTACATAGTTGTACCCCTTATTGGAAGTCCTTACTTGGTTCTTTGGGGTCTGTCTTCAAAGTCTGGTGTTCTTTTCAGGTGGCTGTTCCTCAGCCTCAACTTTTGAGTCAGCACAATATTGTTGTTTTGCATAACTTCTGCTTTGTCAGCCTGGCAGAGGCTGAGCTGGCATCCTGCTTGTGTTTTTCATGACTCCTCTTTGCCTAAGTTACATCCTTTATCTACTGGTCCAAGGTTGTGCTGTTCTGTTCTTCTGTCCTTATCATCCTGCTCCAACGAAGAAGTTCAGGGAAAGCTAAAATCCTTGCAATTTCAAAGAACTTTCTTCATTGATTGAAAAGTTAAGCTGTAAGAGATGTGGGAGAAGTACTGAGAACAGAGAACTCTGCGCATCTTCAAAGATCAATTCCACAGGATGTATTCATCAAATTGAAAAAATAAACACTCTTATGACTGAGAATAAAATAGAATTTGCCTTTCTTTTTTTTTTTTAATAATCTGAAGCCATCTTATGAATTGTATAGTGCAAAAAGAACTGGATGTTCTTTGCAAGAGCTGGGTTAAACCTCACAACCAGACTGGCTTATGAATACAGCTAAAACAACTATTTCAGGTATAATAGGATTCATTGTGTGTTTCCACATTTCTTTCTGGCCTGAATCCATTTTGAGAAAATGCAGTCTGAACCTAGTGATAACAGAAGGAAATAAATCTATTTTAATTAAAAATAGAATCACAATCCCCTAAAGCAAGATGATAAGCTATTCTCTTGCACTGAAAATAAGCTGACCAGATTTCTGAATGACAAATCTAGGGTACTGTGAAGCAGGTGCTATGATGTCTTATCAGAAATTGGAGGAAGAATGTTACACTGACAAGAGAAAAAGAATTTTTATGATTTTAAATACAAGTAAGCACTAATATCTGAAAACAGCATGGCTGTATGGTAAATAATTACGTTTCTCTGATTGTAAAATCTAAGTGGAATAATAAGAAATTCCAGTTTCCACAGAAGTCTATCTGAACAGCAATAGAAGCACAGCTTATTTAGAGATCTACTATTATTGATATCCTTGATATAGTATGCAAAATAAAAATCACAGTGAAAGCCACCCATGGTGTTAGGTAATCTGGTGTGGTGGGAGTGTTGACAATGTATCCCAAGATAGAATCCCTCCACTCCCCCAAAACTTCCAGCCAGGAAGGCCTATGGCTATTGCCAGAGGTCACTGTGTCCAGATCTGATTTATTCATATCAGGTTTTTGTAAATTGTCCTACTTGTAGCTCAAATGTGTTTGTGTCTGCACAGGATATTTCTGTGGGGAATACTCTTTTTAGAAAACTGTGGTGTGTGCTGATTTTGGCTGGGATAGAATTAATTTTATTCACAGCAGCTAGCGTGTGGCTGTTTTGGATATGTGATGGAAAGAGCATTGGTAACACAGGGATGTTTTAGCTATTGCTGGGCAATGCTTGCACAGAGCCAAGGTGTTTCCCACCCCACCTGTGAGGAGGATGGGGGTGCTCAAGGGGGTGGGAGAGGACACAGCCAGGACAGCTGATCCCAACTAACCCAAAGGATTTTACAGACTATACGGTATCATGGTCAGCAATAAACTGGAGGATGAGGCAGGAAGGGGGGATGTTCAGGGTGATGAGTTTTCCCTTCCTAAGTAATTGTTATGTGTGATGGAGCCCTGCTTTCCTGGGAATGGCTGAATAACTGTCTGCCCTTGGGATCAGAGAATGAACTCATGCTTTTGCTTTGCTTGCATGCAAAACTTTTGCTGTCCTATTAAACTGCCTTTATCTCAACCCTTTTTCTCACTTTTACTCTGTTGTTTCTCTCCTCCATCCCAGTGGTGGGAAGTGAGCAAATGGCTGTGTGGGGCTTTGTTTCTGGCTGGGGTTAAATCATGACAATGTATATGAAAAATGGCAGGGAAATCTTGCCAACTCACATGTTGAACAGGCATGTATGTGTAGGGAGAGCTCTTCAGCATCCTTCCTGCCTACTCACTGCTGGTGTTGCCACAACAGAGCAAAGCCACCACGTGGTTTTATTCTTTCCACCCTTGAACTCTGCCAACTTGTGCTGCAGCCACAGCTGCTCCTTGGCTGTCTTCAGCAGCTGGGGGAAGGGGGAGTTCAGCTGTGTCAGGGCTGTTCGTGTTTCCTATCGATCCAGTAGGCATTTGTACATGTACTGATGTATGGCTGGTGGGAAATCCCACCAAAATCAGTTGGGTGCACATGATTAATGTCCATCACAATCAAAAATTCTCTTCCTTGGGATTAACACCAGCTGATAAATGAAATGTATCGGTTCCATTACTACTAAATATCAGCATACAGAAGTTCTCCTTCTGGCATTCTTGGAGAGCTGGATAACAAACACTTCTGTATTTCTTATCGTTGTCCCTTGAACATGGTTTCTCCTGCAGCAGCTGGGTGAGTTGTNCGAAGAAGTTCAGGGAAAGCTAAAATCCTTGCAATTTCAAAGAACTTTCTTCATTGATTGAAAAGTTAAGCTGTAAGAGATGTGGGAGAAGTACTGAGAACAGAGAACTCTGCGCATCTTCAAAGATCAATTCCACAGGATGTATTCATCAAATTGAAAAAATAAACACTCTTATGACTGAGAATAAAATAGAATTTGCCTTTCTTTTTTTTTTTTAATAATCTGAAGCCATCTTATGAATTGTATAGTGCAAAAAGAACTGGATGTTCTTTGCAAGAGCTGGGTTAAACCTCACAACCAGACTGGCTTATGAATACAGCTAAAACAACTATTTCAGGTATAATAGGATTCATTGTGTGTTTCCACATTTCTTTCTGGCCTGAATCCATTTTGAGAAAATGCAGTCTGAACCTAGTGATAACAGAAGGAAATAAATCTATTTTAATTAAAAATAGAATCACAATCCCCTAAAGCAAGATGATAAGCTATTCTCTTGCACTGAAAATAAGCTGACCAGATTTCTGAATGACAAATCTAGGGTACTGTGAAGCAGGTGCTATGATGTCTTATCAGAAATTGGAGGAAGAATGTTACACTGACAAGAGAAAAAGAATTTTTATGATTTTAAATACAAGTAAGCACTAATATCTGAAAACAGCATGGCTGTATGGTAAATAATTACGTTTCTCTGATTGTAAAATCTAAGTGGAATAATAAGAAATTCCAGTTTCCACAGAAGTCTATCTGAACAGCAATAGAAGCACAGCTTATTTAGAGATCTACTATTATTGATATCCTTGATATAGTATGCAAAATAAAAATCACAGTGAAAGCCACCCATGGTGTTAGGTAATCTGGTGTGGTGGGAGTGTTGACAATGTATCCCAAGATAGAATCCCTCCACTCCCCCAAAACTTCCAGCCAGGAAGGCCTATGGCTATTGCCAGAGGTCACTGTGTCCAGATCTGATTTATTCATATCAGGTTTTTGTAAATTGTCCTACTTGTAGCTCAAATGTGTTTGTGTCTGCACAGGATATTTCTGTGGGGAATACTCTTTTTAGAAAACTGTGGTGTGTGCTGATTTTGGCTGTGATAGAATTAATTTTATTCACAGCAGCTAGCGTGTGGCTGTTTTGGATATGTGATGGAAAGAGCATTGGTAACACAGGGATGTTTTAGCTATTGCTGGGCAATGCTTGCACAGAGCCAAGGTGTTTCCCACCCCACCTGTGAGGAGGATGGGGGTGCTCAAGGGGGTGGGAGAGGACACAGCCAGGACAGCTGATCCCAACTAACCCAAAGGATTTTACAGACTATACGGTATCATGGTCAGCAATAAACTGGAGGATGAGGCAGGAAGGGGGGATGTTCAGGGTGATGAGTTTTCCCTTCCTAAGTAATTGTTATGTGTGATGGAGCCCTGCTTTCCTGGGAATGGCTGAATAACTGTCTGCCCTTGGGATCAGAGAATGAACGCATGCTTTTGCTTTGCTTGCATGCAAAACTTTTGCTGTCCTATTAAACTGCCTTTATCTCAACCCTTTTTCTCACTTTTACTCTGTTGTTTCTCTCCTCCATCCCAGTGGTGGGAAGTGAGCAAATGGCTGTGTGGGGCTTTGTTTCTGGCTGGGGTTAAATCATGACAATGTATATGAAAAATGGCAGGGAAATCTTGCCAACTCACATGTTGAACAGGCATGTATGTGTAGGGAGAGCTCTTCAGCATCCTTCCTGCCTACTCACTGCTGGTGTTGCCACAACAGAGCAAAGCCACCACGTGGTTTTATTCTTTCCACCCTTGAACTCTGCCAACTTGTGCTGCAGCCACAGCTGCTCCTTGGCTGTCTTCAGCAGCTGGGGGAAGGGGGAGTTCAGCTGTGTCAGGGCTGTTCGTGTTTCCTATCGATCCAGTAGGCATTTGTACATGTACTGATGTATGGCTGGTGGGAAATCCCACCAAAATCAGTTGGGTGCACATGATTAATGTCCATCACAATCAAAAATTCTCTTCCTTGGGATTAACACCAGCTGATAAATGAAATGTATCGGTTCCATTACTACTAAATATCAGCATACAGAAGTTCTCCTTCTGGCATTCTTGGAGAGCTGGATAACAAACACTTCTGTATTTCTTATCGTTGTCCCTTGAACATGGTTTCTCCTGCAGCAGCTGGGTGAGTTGTGCTCTGCAGGGTGATGGCGCGAAGAGGAGAAGCATAGGGGATGATGGGATGGGATGGGGAGGTGCGGAACAACTTGCACAGAATGCTCTTCCCTCCATCTTTGGAAGGAGAGAGAAAATAGCTTCAGGCCCTACAAAACCTGAGTGACAGCTGAGCATCCCAAACATTATAAACATGTGTGTCCTGCCTCTCCTCTCTGCAGGGGTAGTGGGAAATTTTCATTCTCTCTATCTTTCTTTGGCAGAAAAGGGATGACTAGAAAGTCAAGGAACAGATGGAGGATTTCTCCTCACCATCCCTGATGGCTGTGAACTAGCAGGAATTTGTGTCTGGATCTAAAATTAGCTCCAAGCAAGGCTGGAAGGGAAATAAGGTTGAGTTGCATTTTTTATATGAATGGGCTTTTAAAATATTTCATTCATAAAACATGAGGCAAAAGACAATCCATTATGGGACCACGGAACTGGAGTCATCGCATTCTAAGTGATAAAGAACGGAAATTTTTGCATCCCTTACTGTAAAACTTGCCTACATTCATGCAAAGTGCTTGAGATAAGGAAGAAGTATTTTAAGAGTCTTTACAGCAACCGGGAGCAAAGCTGGTATAGTGTGTGAAGAGGCATGGAGGGGGAATGGGGGGCATTTGGAAGCAGGAGGACACTTTTGCCCAGTCTAAGCAGGACTGAATCCTCAAAGACTATTCAGGGTCTGGCTGATGTCCACATGAGTTTCTCCACAGGTCTTGCTGGCCTGAGTCACTGTCAGGCATAGGAGCAGGGCAATGCTGGTCCATACATGCCCATAACTGCCAGTAAGAGCATCTGCTTTCTCCACAAACCAGGCAGAGATTTGCAGACCCACTTCCATGAAAGCTCATCAGTCTTCCGAGTTTAAACCTTTCTTGTTGGACAGGTGATTGTTGGAATTGGTTTCCATCTTTCCTAATCTTTATTTTTAGAAAAGCCTCCCCACTTCTCAATCTTAAGTTTTATCTCTATCATCCATTGCTTAGCACAAGGGTATTTCTAACACAACCTGCTCTTTTTTGCTTTGGCCAGCATTCATCACTCTGAGCCATGCATAAATTACACGTATTTTCCTTTTTCTGTCAGATGTCAAAAATTTTCACAAATGCAGCAAGTGAAGCCCTTAATGAGTGTCTGATTTCATGAGATCTGTAATTGGAATAGGACAGTTTCAAGTCACATTTTTTGCATAAGAAAATAAAAGGAAGCTTTAATAACAGAACTACAGTCATTCAGTGACCACTCTCTTTCCTAGAGTAGGATTCTCAATCTTGCCACTAATGTGCTGTCTCCAAAGCAGAATTAATCTCATCTTTATCTCAAGCCAAAACCAATTAGTAGAAGCAAGAGTAATAGTTTAACAGGGGACTTGTGTGGTTCACAGGCTTCTGTGAACTGTTCTCACTTCAATTGTTGCAACTTAAATTTTGCAAAGTTTATTCTTAATATTTAGAATTGCCAGAACTTCAAGTTACTTAGTATTATGTGGATGAATTTGCTGGATTATAGGTCAAAGTTTTTTTTATTTTAATTTTTTTGGTTGGTGTTTGCTTGCTTGCTTTTGCTTAATTTTGCCTTTTTTTTTTTTTTTCTCTCCTTTTTTTTCCTGTTTTGCTTTGTTTTGTTTTAATAGAGCTTTTAATTCTCTCCATCTAGGTCATGATATTGTCAGGCTCATTTACCCTTTGACTTGGTCTTACTGTGGAGCTTTGAGCATTGCATACCAGACTCAAAGCAAAGAAACACTCCAGGTTTTGTGGGTACAAATATGATGACCACAAAACGACAGCTCTGAAACAAACTAAACAAGAAGGTGGGGTGGCACCCTGGCTGTGACTTTCCATTGTTTGGCCTGTGCAGGTCTTGCCTCCTGTGATGCTGAATCAAGCACATTTGTTTTCTGTTTTCTCTGCTGTGATAAGGCTTTATTTTCCTCCGTGGTCTCTACCACAGAAAAAACTTCTCTGAGATCATGACTCATTGAGGTGTTTGGATATTGTGTTTATGGTTAAAGAAAGAAACAGTAAGTTTTGCGGGAAAAAAAGAAATTAAAAATGTACATATTTGTAAGTACGTACATGTGTTCCTTACAAAAGTTGGGCATTTATCAGTATCAATTAACTGAGACAAGTTCCTGGAGTGGGGGAGAGTTGAAGAAGGACAAAAAGCTGTTGCCCTTGTTCTGTAACAGTATTGAATTACCCTCGTCTTCTCGATGTGACTATACAAAGCTTGAATTTCTACTTTTCAGAAATCAAACCTTTCTCAGAAATCTCTAAAATTGAAGCAATCAATTACATCTGTTACCTTTTTTCCTAGATATGCTGTTTAGACCACAAGTAAATTTGATAGGCACAGCAGGACTCATCTCTGTTGGTGATTGTTTGACTTAGTTGTGCAAATGCCTTATTTCTTGCCTACACTTTTTTCCTCAAGGGTAAGACATATAATAGTCTCTAAATCTTTTTAAGATTCTTCCAGTCTATTACAGTGGGTATCAATTTTATTCACACTTTCCCAACAACTTCTGTGACACAATTCTTGAGATGCTTGTACCCAATCTTGTTCAAGGTATTTGTGTGTTTAACCTTTGGAAAGTTTGTTGTTAGGGGTACTAAGTAACTTTTCTCTTCAGAATAATCTCTTGAATTCAAAGAGATTGCAGATATGTGAGCATGAAAAACATAATTTTAGTAAAGTATGGTTCAGTTGCATGATTCCTCCAATTTATTGGTCCACAAGGTATTTCTAGAACTAATAAATGTTGACTTACTAGTAGCTCCCTGGATGATCTCAGCATTTATGTACTTGGAGAAAAGAGACTTTGATTTCCCTAGATACAAAACGATTCATATCATTCAGAACACCTTATGTAACCTTGCTGTTGTTATTCTCTTACTGGAACAGCATAAACCATTAGTTTTAATAAGGGGATTAAGTAAAAATATAGATCGACCTTACTTGGGTAAAATGCCTGAGAACACATTTTCATACAAAACCCCTCTGTAATACCCAGTTAGAAGCTCATTCTATGCCATGTTTTAAAATCCATTCTAAGTCAGCATAATATTTAAATATAGATTGAATGAATACCTATCTATCTAATTTGTTAAGATGAGCCCACAGTCATTAAACAAGATGGTAACAGATGATAACAGGTGACAAGTTTTTTGGTGGGCCATCCAGGCCCTGTGGACCCACACCAACACACTGTTCCTTTTATTGAGGGAAGGATACAATGTGAGCTTTAAGGCCAGCAGGAGGTTTTTCACATCTCTTCACATCATTCTACGCTGTTGAGAGGCGGTGGTGGTTCTGTCTTTGATATCTTAAATCTCTTCTTTGTTGAGACTTCATTAGGAATTTAATTTAAAAAGGAGACAAAAGTATGTCTTCCGCAGAAGAATATTTCTAACACTGAGTATACAGTGACAGAACTGAAGGGAAAAGGAAGTGACCAAGTATGGGAAGGAAGTAACGCATAGAATGAGCCCTGCCAAGTGCTACTCAGCTCTTTGCCCTTGAAGAGGAATTGGGGAGGGGGGGGATTAATTTGTTTTTCCATTCTCAAGGAAAAAACTTAACCTCCAAATAAAGACAATATTCAGGTCTCCCCACCCTCCTCTCTTGCATGACAGAAGCAACTGTTTCTACTATTCCAAGCTAGACTTAACAGAAAGGTATTTGCAAGTGCAAAAATCAGCAAAGAGCTCTTGCAAATGGAAAATCCCACATGAGCTGTTTAAATAGATTGGACTACTCCAACTACTATTCTGACAAAGTGTGTATTTAGTCCTTCTGTCAGAGAAGCTAACAGTTTGGAGAAAAAGGTTTTAGGAAGAAAAACTGCACTAGCAGAGTCTGTTATATAAACTGCCTTTCAGGGGAGTCCTTTCTCTGCTGAGAACCAAATAAACTTTTCAGATAGCTTTGGTAAAGCTACACAAACTTATATTCCTTAGACATGGTCCTCAGGAGCATGTGCCCGCCTAAACACATGGATGTCATTGCATAATCACAGAAAGGTTCAGATTTGGAGAAAGTCTGGTTCACCCCACATGCTCAAAGCAGAATCAGCTAGAACAGGTTTCTGAGGGCCCCGCCCAGTTACACTTCAAATATCCACAAACATGGAAACTCTTCAATCTCTCTGGTCAGACTGTGCCAGTGTCTGACCACTCTCACAATAAGAGCAAGTGCAGGAAGCAGAGGGGAAGGAACACTTCCATCGACCTGTTGGCAGCACGCTTTCTGTTGCAGCCACACTTGGGAAGTGTTGGTGTGTATTTAATTTGGTGTACACCAGAATTTCCAGATCCTTTTCTACAAAGCTTCTTTCTGGACTCCTGGACTGTGCACTTGTGCCTGGCGTTGCACCTCTCCAGGCATGGATCTTGCACAACAGACCAAAAGTGTTAGCCCCACCATCAACACTTGCGGTGGCCAGCCTCCATCCAGACTTCATTCTGCTAAGAGCCCTTTGAACCTGGCAATTTACCCAGCTTTCAGTCCATCCTATGGTTTATTTTTCTAGGCTGTACACCAGTTTGTCTATGCTGATATTATGGGAAAGTCTTATTGAGGTTGAGGCAAACAGAATCCTCTGTTTTCCTCTCACCCACTGTTCTCAACAGCTGGTTGTAGAAGTCTGTTGGGCTGGTTAAACTTGATTTTCCCCTCCATATATCCCAACCAACCATATCACCTACTTTCCCATTACATGTTTGGAAATAGTTTTCAGGAGCACTTGCTCAGGGATGGAGGTTTGACATTGTTTGTCGCACAGACACACACACTTTGATGAGAAGGCATGAACTGTTTATTACAAAAATCTGACTCCATTTTATAGTATTTCTACAAAGGCCAGGGACTGGGGAAGAAGGTTGACACCTCTCCCCATCCCATTGGTTAAGACAACTGTCCATCAGCTGTCCATATCTCTAAGAACAGGAATGTAAACTTTCCTTGATTTTATGAAACCATTGCTTCTAACACCTATGCATGAGAAACAACCTAAACTGTGAAACTGTGAAACAGAAGAGAAAGCTGAAAAATCAGGGCAACAGAGGTTACATCAACCAACCTGCAATTCCACAAATTCTTTTTACCTACTCTAAGATAGGAATAACTTTTACTTTCTGCTGGTCCTTGGAAACACCCCACAAACACCACAACTTTTCAAAGATAATTGTGAGTGACCTTGTGTATTTGTCCTGGTTTCGGGCAAATTTGTGAGAGAACCCCTGAATGGGGTTCCTCTGGGAAGCAAACCCAAATGGCCCCTTCCCACAACTGGTCTGGGAAAAGAACTTCCTCAGAGAAAAGTGGAAAAAAACTATTTATTTAACAAACAAAGTGCCCACAAGCATAAAGAATGAATATTATGAAACAATAAAACCTCTCATTGCTCTGAAGTGAGATGGTAAATTCAGAAAGTCCTTGCTGTGGGTAGCTCAGCTGCTCAGTCTCTTAACAGTCCCTTCAGAGCTGGAAAACACTATCCTGCTGTCCTACCTGCTGTCCCGGGGGGCACAGGCATGAGATCCAGGTGTCTCTCTGGGTTTTCAGCCCAGGACAGGTCACAGATGAGCACAGCCCAGAAGCAGGAATACAGAGGAGGGAATGTTATTTTCAAAACAAACTCCACACATCTTTCTCCCCCTTCACTCTTAGAACTAGTCTCACAGCAGCAATTGTCTCACCAAGATCCTACCTCATGAACCTCAAAAATGCTCCTCCCCTTGCCAGCAAACCCCCCTCTTTTATCTCACTCATCCTTATTGGATATAGCTGTTACTCCTCAAGGGCAAGGCTGTCCTGGTTAATTAACACAGCTGTTACTTATCAGGGGTTACTTAGTCTTAAAGGTACAGAACTTAACATACAGCATAAACAGAACAGGCACTTGGGGATACAAGCATCAAAAAGGCACCTCAGGACACCCTGCAATGACACTAACCCTCAGCATTCCCAAGTGAAACCCATCAGGCTGCACACACTGAAGTAGGTCCCGGTCATCTAAATGTTCCGCACGTAACTCTTGTCTCCCCAGAGTATGTTTTCTTTGTTCCAGATGTTCCTACAGGTCTCTGAGGCCTGAGATTTCTGAAGTCTGATCTTATCAGTGAAGATGAAGATGAAAAAGGCAGTGAATACCTTTGCCTCCAGCTTTGCCTCCTGCTCTTTCAGCCGTGACTCCGTGCTGCTGTGGAATGCAGGTCCGTGGACCTGTAGAACCCTTTGTCTTGCCTAACCCTTTCTCAGATTGCTCAGACAGTGCCTCTATATTCCTTCTATCTCCTTCTGACCCCAATGTCACATCATGTGAGCTTTATTTTTATATTTGAGTTTTGACAGGATCTCCTTGGTCACCTATGCAGGCCTTTAGGTGCTCTTGCTTTAGCATGGGTAAAGATATCCCCTTTGAAAAGTGTGGAACACAGAGAATGTAATTTCAAGGAGAATAGATTTATAGTCTGTAACTTCCATTATATAATAAGATACTAATAAATCGCATTTTTGGGAGTTGATTTATGGGAATTGACTGAAAGGATAAATGAACTCAGTTTTTATGAGATGCACTGTTTTCTGCACATTTGGGACAAATTTATCTCTTGGGGTTCATGAGTCTTCCAGCGAAGAAAAATGAAATATGGCAATAAACTTTCCGTACTCCAGACTTACAGAGACAAAGTTGATCCTCATGCTTTCTTGTATTACAGCAATCTTCCTCCAATTTATCCAAAGCTATCTTCAGCATCAAGTAGCATCCGAATCTGTCTGGCTATTGTTAATTATAAACCCTGAGTCAGCTGTAGAGAGGCAGATTTCAAAATCAATGATGCTAAGTGGAGTGAAGAAGACAAAAACAGTCCATGCAGCATCTATCTGACTTTGCAATCTGACTTGGTGAATTGAGTCATAAATTAACAGATGAAAAGCAAAAATGGTGAAATGACAAAATCTGGATTGTAAAACCTGTTTGAACCAACCAGTATACTGTCTTTTAAGGGGGAGCTTAAGCTTAGGAAAAAAACAGAGATGAAAGGTGTGAGATATTACTGCCAACTTCACGTTTTTCACGGCAAATGTGTTGTTAAAACTTATGTAGCACTCAGACAGTTACAAAAGTTGATAGGAGTGTTTCTGCTGTGTTTTTTTCTTTTGTGTCCAGCTCAATGACTCAGATGCTGAGACACTGAATCCATTTTCCAGATTGAACAGGCAATGAACAAGGGTTACTTACAACTTAACAGATTGACTTGCTTCAAGTAGCAGTAATAGAAAGCTATAAAGATTTTTTTAAAATAAATCTATGACCAGTGCAGACCCTTTGTGCTCCTGGCATAAGTTTTAGCATACTGCCAACTCACGCAAGGGTTTGTGTGATGGAGAAGGGACAGGATGTTTGTGGGTGCATCCCCTCTTGGGATTCTTCTTTTAGGTCCCTCAGCAATTGCAGCATGGCAGAACATGCCTTTAATTGCACTGCATATTTGTGTAAGATTCTGGTATTGATTAGTTTGCATAGTTGCATAAAAGGATATATTACTGCCTGCTAAAGCTTCTTGTTTACTAGGATCCATTACTTGATCTGATCCCTACCCTAAATTGTCAATAACATATCATTACAGTCAGTACAAATCACACTTAGAATAATAGTGCTAATTTAAAATAACATGGTAAACACCTCTTGTATGTGTTGATTCCTTTCCCTTATATTTAAATTAGATTTGTCGGCCCTGATCCTGACTGGACTGTTGACTTCATCAGCTGAACAGTGGCATTGTATGAAACTGCATTTGATTGCCCAGGTAAAAGAGAGAAGAGGTGTGGGGCCTATCTTGTTGTCTGACTCTAAACACACCATGTATATGGAGACTTACATCATATGGTCTCAGAGGTGGTGGCTGCAGAAATGGCTTTTGAAAACATTAATAATGAATCACTGTGCTTTTAGTGATCCAGCTTAAACGGTTGGTTATTGTTCTTCAGGATTTCAACATTTTTTTAGGAATCCATGGCTGTTCTGAAGTTATTGTCTGCTGCTGAATTCTGTATTATGTTCTTTCCAAAAAGCAATTTGTAAAGTACATTTTGTTGCGACCATCAGATCTTTGTTTTTCAATATCTCGAGTCCCATGCAAGTCACTGTGAGAGTATTACAGAGAATCGGCTGACCTTTCTTTGGCTTGACAATAGTTTTAACATGGAGGAAATATTTCTTCAAACCAGTTCTGGCACATGTAATAAGAATACATTTTAAATTTCGACCACAAGGCTGGCTTTGATCAAAAGCTTGCCAGGAACAATGAAATAGCAATTTATTTGATTGCCATGTAAAATGCTGGTTGTGAGCCACACCCAGACTGTGTGAGGACATGTGCTGGAGTGCTGGAGGAGAAAGCTCAAAAGGCATCTGTTTTATTTTTGTCACTGTCATCAGTTTGCTGTCTGATTCTAGGCTATCTGTTTGTGCTACAGTGTTCATACACACATCCTCAAATCCACATTTAAATAACAAAATACGCACTCTGTTTAGAGGCCTTAATGCCTGAACTTCATAATCTCTGAGTTGTCAGAGTATTATGAGGTGTAATTAACATAAATAAAACATTTTATGATCTTTTCTTCACCTGTCTACACCTCTATCCAGATTTTTATGCCACGGAGATAAAAAATTCTAAGTTGAAAGCAATTACTGTGTGAGTGAAGAGTTGACTGAGAAAGCCTAATAACATAATTATCTTTATCAATAGATTTTTTTGAGAGCAATTTTTGTTGTCCTCCTTTGAAGACAGTGATGATTAGAAATTATTTTATTTGCATAATTTCGCTTTTGCATAAGCCTGCTTTATGAGGACATAAGTGATAAAATGCTATTACAGGAGACTGGAGCAAGACTGATGAATTTCCACTGATTGAGGAAAACAATTTTGTGGAAATTTAAGTATCTTTCTTTGAAAAAACAAGGAGGCAGAATATTCTTGCCTAGTTTTTCTTTATTCCTATCCCCATTTTCTGGTCTCTGTTCAGCCAAAATGACCAAATGACCATTTAGGATCAGCTGAAATTTTTTGACTTTGTAAGTCGTGGCAAAATGACAAGGTTTATGTCAAATTTATCTCAGGCAATTGGATAAACCCATTTGTTCTCTCAAGTGCTGAGCAGTGAGCTGGGGTGTGGGAGAGGGGGAAGATGTGGCTCTGACCTTCTGTGTGCTCTTTGTGGCCTCGGTGGAAGTTTGCCCAGCCATCCTTCTCCTGCAAACAGTGGTGCTGTATCATTCTTTCTTTCATGTGTATCACTTCATGGCATTTTTTACCTTTAATGCAGAGGATTTCAGGGAGGACATATGTACCCATGCTGTAAGTAATTTGACCGTAGCCTTTCTCCTAGTATCTGTACAAGCTCAGGAAAGCTCAGGACACAGACTCTTAAAACTTCCTCACCATTACACATTCAGATACTTAATGCAAACGAGACAGTAGTGTTTGAAGGGAATAAAAGAAGAAAGTGAAGAAAGGTATGGCTTCCCCAGCTCTGAACTGCACCAGCTGGATGTGGGTCAGGCCCAGGCTGTACAATCTGGTGAGCGTAAAGGCTGAACAAAAGGTACTCATGACATGCTTTAGTCTAGGGCTGAGTTTGCAGGTCTTCTAAAAAAATAAATTTTAAAAATCAATTATGGCTCATTATTAAAATTTCAGAGGAGGACGCTAAGGCAAGCAGTATGCTTCACAGCAACTAAGAGACAGACTGTTCTTCTTTGGGGCATCAAAAGCAAATAATTCCTGGATGTATGGCTAGTGACCTATTCACTAGAAGAGGGAGGCTATAGAACAGCCTGAGAGTATTTCTTTTCTTGCTTGACATGGCCTCTGTGTCTTGATCAAGGAAAAAATTGTGATAAACAACATGCTTTCCAAGCCCACATCTTCTGACTGTCTAGCTGTCATGAGAAGACAGGAACAGCCATGCACTTTTGGACCTCAGAGAACCCACAGCGGGAAAAAAAAGTTTAAATTCTGCAACTGTAGAAAAATATCCCTCTGTATCAAACAGTGGAAAACAAACAAACAAAAAAGGTTATGATTTTCAAATAACATTTTTTTTTCCTTTCTAAGTCATTAGTGTTCTGTCTCACCTTGGCCTGCTAAAAATGACATTCTTGCTTCTCTTTTCTCTTAGTAGGAGCAACATCGTTCTAACTCTTTTATCTGGTACTTATCCAAAGAGAAAGTCATCAGGAGATTGGGAAGACTTGGGGTCTGTTCCCTGAACTACTTCAGGGTTTGTGTTTTGGACTAAAAACAATATGAAATGCATTAACAAATGGAAAACCACAGCTATTGTCCCAGGAGAGCAACTAAAACACTGTGCACCAAAATCAGTCTTTTATTTATTTGCTCAGTGTTAGGAACATTCCAGGTATTGAAGCAATGCTTGGCTATACTTGGAAATTCTTATAACAGTTCTGGGCACAGTTTTGACCTGGGGCAGATGTCACTCTTCCAAACAAGTTTTGGATATGTTGTAGGGGGTAGCATCAGCTGGAGAACACTGACGAAAAGAGACTCAGCTGCAGCTACTCTGATTAGGAAGGCAAATGTTTACCAGTTAGGACAGGACAGCAAAAAGAGCAGCCATTGTATTTTATTATCTATTGGTTTTGTTTGTCTGTTTCCCCCCAAACATTTTCTTTTTTATAGAGCAGTGAGGACAGCTTGTACTCTTTGTATTCATCTGAGAATTTAAATAAAAAGGTGAAACATTGTCTCCCAATACTTGGAGATAATTTTTCATTTGTAATCTACTATTTTCATGGCAATACCAATAAACCTTTCTTTCTAGTTTCACCTTTTTATTTAAATTTTGAAATTGATAAAGCCTCAGCTGGATGTCTGTATTTAACATCAGACACTGTGCTGCAAAAAAAGATGGGAAGCAAGTGAATAGAGATAGGAGAAGGGCAACAAGAAGTATTTTCTAGATCTCTGATCAATGAAGAAAGATTGAAGGAATTTGATTTGTAGGATAGGGAGAGACAGAAGTCTTTCAACTAACATCTGTTGTAAAGACAAGAAATAACGATCCAATTCCTATTTCTGTGATGAATAAATCTGAAAGCAAAGGGTTTAAATTTTGAGAGGATAAATTGGGTTCCTGGTAAAACTTTCTAACAAAAGGAGGGTCTGGAACAGATTGATTTGAACTTCTGTGGCTTTCTCAATCAACTGTTTCATTAAGTCTTTCAGGCCAACTGCTAGCAGAAAAGATTTGTGGTAGCCAGGCTAGTCTTGGGCTTAAGGGATGCAGTAGGAGATGTTGAGTTTCTTTCTTGTTCTATGATTTTGCTTTTTCCTTCTGTAAGATTTAAATATTAATGAAGTTATGCCAATATATTTCAATCTATTGCAAAACATCTTCGGAGAAATTTTTCTTTCCCCCACATCTGTTTGGCTTCTAAATCCTCTTATCTGTCTGAACACATCCTCTTTACAGATCTGAAAATATGACAGAAAATTTCTGGATATATATCTATATAATTATTCGTATTCGAAAGATAATATTTTGATAGGTTTTCTGTTCATTGCTATGTTATTTATCTGAGGATATACATTTACCCTATGCTGAGGAAACTTAGACTATGAAAAATCCCTTGATAATAAGATCATGACCCTTCTCTGGACATTGTCTTTGAATTTTGACTTAGTTACCAAGAACTCCCTTGCAGACTATTTTGTTTACTCTGGATGGCACAGGATTCTTGGCCGTAGCAAAAGAAAATTGTGAATCCAAAAGGTTGTACAAATAAAGTTGCTGGAGCTTGTCTGTTGTAATTTTCATTTGCACTGCCATACACTCCAAAAATGAGAAGATTTTAATGTGGATAAAAGTACTGGTCCAAGTACAGTGGTTAAATATTTGTAAGGTAATGTTATTTACCAGACTTCAGCATTGTAGCAAATTTTTGGAAACTCTGGGTCAGCATCCTATTAAGGCAACCTACAAACACCACAAGCATCGGAAATAGTGCAATGGACAAACTGGCACTCCCAAATCCGGTATTTGGACAAACCAGTGCTCTGCTCAGAGTGTACAGCCTAAAAGATCAGACTCCTCTTCAATGCTGCATTAATATGTTTCCTTGCCTTAAAAAAAAAAAAAAGAGAGAGAGAGAGAGAAAAATATATCCTAATATTTGTACCACTTTAATTACTAACAAATAACATTCTATCCAGTGGAACCTCATCACCCTGAATGACTTGCTTATTTGTTTGAAGTCTGCCATCCTTCCTGATTTCACAAAACCCAATGTATGAGGAGTTAAGTGATCAGAGTCCTTATTTAAGGAAAGCCCATTTGACTGGAAAAAAAAAGAGAAGGGAAAGGAGATGGTTCTAGTAAAATTGATCTATGAATTTTTGGCAAAATTGGAAACTGATATTTTTAATAGCTTTCTAAAGACAGTACGCAAGACCTTGGGATTCCATATAATATAAAAGAGAGTTTAGCAGTCCTAGGACAAGTCTTTAGTGAGGCTTCTTGCAGAGACAGAGAAGTCTGCAAAAGAAAACATATTCCTAGGATTGAGTACTCCTTCCAACAAACCTCCTTCAACAGGCAAGAAAACAGAACAGATGCTGTGGTTTTCTACAATGCTTCCCTAATCACTGTACAAACTGAGTGCAGTTTCTTAATGATGTGCTTATAGTAATATTCTGCAATAACTAGGCAAGATGCCAGTTGGCAAATTACAATAAACATGTTCTTAATCCCTCCACAATCTCCCTCTTGGCCAGAGCCCTAATGAGCCTGGACTGCTGTGTTGCAGGAATAAATGCTCAGCTGCATGAATGGCTCCACTGCTCCTTATATACCTGGTGACTTAAAAAGTTGGTAACAGTGTTGTACTGAAAGGGAGAGAGGTGAATGTTTTCTTGTCAAATTGCGAGTGGATTATATCTCTTTATCAGTGGGCTTTTTTGTCCCTAGACTATGAAAACTTGGAAAAATACATTGTTCATAGAAAGGTTTCATCTAATCACAAATCTTATTAAGACAGTGAATGACAGGAGGTTACTGTGAACTGAAAGAGCGTAGCTTTGCTCTCAGTGCACTTTCCATTAAAAATGTCATATGAGACGTAGAGAGAGTCACAGCATAAGCCATAGGGAATATACTTGTAAAACCACACCACCAACGAGAAAAACCTAATTCTGGGAATGAAATACACAGCATCTGCAAATGGGGACAGGCTTTTAAAGTCCATTCAAGTATGTACAGTCCCCGAAGCATCAACTTGCTTTTTGCAGCTAGTGCAGAACTGGACATACCAGGGCAGAACAGAGCTGTTGGTAAGCAGCCATGCTGAGTGTACTGCAGAGTGTGTCCCTGTCAGTCATGAAAAAGCTAAAGTTACTAACAAAAACAGTGCAAATAAAACAATGATTTCTATTCTGTTTCCAATTCCAAAGACTCCTTGCAAGATATTTTGTACTAAATAAACTAGGTTACATTTTCTTCAAAGAAGTAATCAGCCTGAAACAGGAGAAAATATATTTGGAAGATGGTTGAATGTATGGGAGCATCACAGGAGAAATCTGGATTTAGGACCACGAGTTTCATCAAAATGTCTAGGGAGGGCTTATTAGCCTCAATGAAGATAAACAGGAGTTTTGAGAAGATCCATGAGAAAATCCTCATCAAATACTCAGTTTCAGAGAGTGTGTCCCTGGGACAGGAAAACAGCAGGGCCAGAAGTGCCACAGTTACCTGCACGTTTGCCCAAGGTCTGGGCACTGTGGTATGGGCTTCTGCAGGAGAGGAAACACATCTTGCTCGGCAGTTTGCTTGCCAAGTCACAATACAGGCTTTACAACAGGCCAGTGCTTAAAACCTGTGACACCTGGAGGTGTCAAAAACAACCAAAAATTAACGGCTTCTGCTGCCAGTTTCGAAGCTGGTGTTCTGTCTGGTCCCTGGGTAGCTTTGTACGTACTATGGTCTGTGGTGACTGTACCACACTTTCTCGCTGGGTTCATCCATTGCTGGCTTTGTATAAAGATATAGAAAACAGAGGCTGTGATGTGGTTTTGATACTTGTATGGAGGTGGATAGAACTTGATGTTATTCCAGCACTTATGGCTTCCCCAGAAGGGACCTCCCCAGCAGGTTCCCTCTGTCCCTGGTTAGAGGGAGCAAAAATTTGAACGTGGAGTCGGACAGAAAATGGTTCAACTCCACCTGTGTTTCTCCTCGATCTAGGGATCTGCCAGAGCTTACACACTCCTTCTGTAGGTACCAGGCTGCCGGCCAGCATGCTAAGAGGTGCCCTTATTGCAGAATATGGCTGTTGTAGAAGGAGTTGGCCATGGGCATGTCCAGATGATGCAGAAAAATAGATATTGGTATCTCTAGAGTGTATTGGGTCTTTTACAGAGGTTGTTGGTTTGGAGAGGATTCCAAAAGGCAAACGATTTTCCTGACAGTAGGACTATCTGAGCTGTTGCACATTTTTGAGTTCAGCCCAGTGCTAGATTAGGTTGCTGAGTTGTCTCTACCAGATGCTTGTAGAGACACTTGGGTGAAACCACTGCAGGCAGAATGTCTCATCTAAAGGATTAGTAGGGTTAGCACATGAGGACTTAATCTTCAAGAGGGAATTACAAAGTCTGATAGGCACATTCCTTGAAGGTATACTTAGAACTGAAACAAACTGAAAGAAAATAATTTATTTCTACCCCCTGTACCTCTCCTAGGGTCAGATTTTCCACCCCTTATTCTATGACTCAAAGGGACAGTCGAATTTTCTGTAGCTAAAATCAGACTAGTAGTTTCAACAAAACAAGGTAATTCCTTAATAAAGAAAAAACCTTTTCCTGACCGTCTGTGACAGTCTTTTTGCTTTGAATTAATCTCATTATTCACTTATTTACATAACAGTTGTCAAACATTGATTTGTACCATCAGGATGTCAAGTGGAAGAGCAGTGATTGTCGTGTAAACACCCAGTTATGGAAGATGGGGATTTTATAAAGCACCAAGTCACCAGAGTTGGCATTGCTGTAGATGAACAGCCAACAAATACTATTCTGGAGAGAGAGAAATTACTTGTACTGGGGGAAGGAAGGGATTGTCTGCAGTAGCAGCAGCTAATTCCAAGAATATGGGGAAGATACTTTCTATTCTTGACACCAAAGAGCTGTTGGTCGTGAAGGTCTCATGTGCTGCATATTCTGAAGACACCCATAACTCTGGAATTACTGTTTGGAAGTTTTATTAATCCTACTAGCTCAACTATATGGATTATGTCTTAAAAAATTGTCTGAAATGTTAATAGGCTTTCTGAGCCAGAGGCTCTGAATTTACATTCTCACAACCCAGAAATATTACTAAAAACAAGTCACAAATTTAATCAAACAAATTGTTTGTAGTATGGAAAAATTCTGTTAGTAGAAACTTACACATTGTCAAAGCATGCAGACACAACAAAGTTTGTATTGCTATGGAAACAAAGGTTATACTGGGAAAAACAACTTGCAAGTGACTGTGAAAATAAGTTTATAAGAATGACACCTTTCAGCTTGGTCTTAAAAGACATATTGCAACACAAGCATTTTGGATTAGAAGATTGTTTTTATTTAGTTTTCCACAGAGACATGTTTCTTTCACCTCTATTCTCACAAATCTGACATCAAAAACTATCAAGATATATATGTGAGCTATACAGGCAGAGAAATCTGCCAGTACAGCATTACTCTAATTCTATCAAACATTCTAAGAAAAACAAATATGGTCCCTTCCATGCCCATCTAATAAAAGAAAAACAGCTAAGTCAAGAGAGAATATATATATATGAGTCTAGTTATTCATAAAAGAGTAAAAATAAAAAATCTAGTTTCTGATGTTTAAACAAAACATACTTTATACATTTGTCTAAGCTGAAATATCATACCTTGCCAAACGAAAAGCTGCTCCCTAATGGTAGATTCCCTAGCAGCTCAGTAGGTATGCAAGGCATGCAATTCATTTCCTGCCAAGGCAGAGAAAAATGGGTAGGTCTGAGATTATATTGCTAGTGTGCTTGGAAAAGATCTTAGTTGTTAGTGTTATAGACTGCATATACATATTTTGACTTTTGGTCTCCTTGAAACTTTCCTGGGTATAACTTTTGGGTTAACTGTCTTTTAGCTCTCAGTGATGGAGTGTTCAATAGGAGGTGAAATTGGAATTTCCAGAGCAGTACAGTCATCAGTGAGGAACACCAGGTCCTGGAGAAACAAGGGAAAAAAAATAGGCTAAGATTTATAAAGAGGAAGACAGAAGATAGCACATTGAGAAACTTGGGCCTAATCCAGTTTTGATAGTCAGGGGACAGTGTGGAGACAGGTAGGGCTAAAAGCAGGGACTCTGTCCCTGTTGGTGCAACTTGACGTACCCTTCTGCAGTAGGAGATCAAGATGGTGTACAGGCTCCGGGCTTTTTCCTTCAGCTCATTCACTTCAACCACTCTGTCACACCCAGGGTAGGCCACAAAATCACGGAGTTTTGCCAACACACAGTAATTCTGCAAAGCATGCAAAAGAGGTCTGTGTAACCCTGCACAAATACAGATTTATATTTCTTGTCCACCACTTCCAAAATTCTTACTGCTGTGTGGCAACTTTTAATTCCTATCTCTATGTACATGTAATCTATGTAACAGTCAGGCAAATTAATCATCAATATTTTATAACAAAGATGTTTGGTCCAAATAAGTGCTTGTAAAATTGCATATATACGGTCTTAGTCTGCCAGTTTATTTCTCACATATTTTAGGAGGCAGCAGCGCCAATACAATCAAATCTGCCCCCATAATAGGTGGAGTATTCTACAGAATAAGTGCACTGTCTCACTTTTTAGAGAGCACCTGATTTAGCAGATGAACAGATTATCAAGATCTCACAGACTCGATTCCTCTGTTCCTGCAATAGGAGAAACCATGCCTAGCAGTCCTGATTTTTTCAAAGTAATTTTTACCTCAGACTTTGTGTTATCAAAACAAAACACAGGCAACATGAATTTTAAAATGTCCTTGTGAAACAAATAAATAAATACCCAGCTTTTGCTTTAAAGCCAGGGAAACTGAAACACTGGAATCACATTTCTTGTTCTTTGCCATGATGTGAGACTTTGGCAGCTCTGGAACTGGGATATAGAGCGTCCTGAATTACAAGACTTGGTGTAGTTGCTTATGGAAAAATGTGTCAGAAATTTATTTTGTCTGATATTTTCTATTTTTTTATTTACTCTGTTGGACACTGGAAAAATAAGCAAAACATATCAAATATCCCACTGCAAAAGACTATGTGTGTGCAGGTTAATTTTTCTTAGCTGAGAGAAAACTATTGCTTTTTTTTTCCTCAGTATCATACTTCCATAGCCTTAGGCACACTTTTTCTTTCTGTACTCAACAAGTAGCTATTTAAAAGAGAAAGAGCCAGCAAGGTATTTCTGCATTGCTTTTTTATTAAAACTACATGCCAAAAAGCACTCAGGATATAAAATGAAGTAGTTTTATTAAGTGAAGAAAGTTAATTCTACATTTCTTCTTTTACACTATTATTCAAAGTTTTGTTGCACTTGTCTAACTTCTGAAAAGGCTGTCACAGTAAATTAATTGTGTGCATATGGCAATGAATTAAAAATATTGACTTCCTAATTTAAAAATTTTTAATCAAGTAAAATCTCAGAAAGAACATCGGGATTTTAAATAAGATTCAAACTGAGATTTTTTTCCTTGTCACTCATCTATCTAGTTAATTAAACTTTTAAAAATCCTTTAAAATCACTCCTCTGGGGTATAATATTAAGAGTTATTCTCACTTTTCATTAACTGCTTTTACTGCACAACAGTAAGAAAGAAGTGTGCAAACTTACGTGTATGTCCAAGTACAGCCTGGGCAGCGTCTCCACGCACGAGTCCTGCAGGAAAGAGGAAAGACTCCTTGAGATTTTGTTTGGAGAGAAATCTGTGTCAAAAGTGGCAACCCGCAGTGTCTGTGCAGGAGCAGTTTTTAGGTGGACTCACCACAGTTTTGGAGGTCTGCAATTCCTTAAAGGACTCTGTGATTTCCTTGCTCAGAGACAACACCCTTGAGTAGCAAGTTGGAGGGGCTGCGCTGGCTAGCAGGGCAGCAGAGAGCAGAGCAATCAGGAGCAGCAGCATCTTCATTGTGGAGAGGAGGAAGGGAGGGAAAAAAATCACTCCCACTGGTTCGGTAGGTACTGCTGAGCGTCAAGGAGTAAGTTGGACAAATCAGCCCTCAATTAAATAGTCTCCTGCATGAACAGCAAGAAAAGTCTGGGGGTGGTCCGAGAAGCAGCTTACTGCCGCCTTAAATTTCCTGCCAGCCTATGAGGCAGAGCTGCAAGAGCTTTCCTGCCCGGAGCAGTGAAAGAGGGAATGAGGGTAACACAAACAAACATCACTGGCTCTCTTCATTCCAGAAAGAAAACAACCTAGTGAGCATCTCAAACAACAGAAATGCATGTTAAAAAATCCACAGGGTTTTCAAGGTGTCATAGGCCCTAATCCTGTATGTGCTTTGGCACCCGTGTCTCTTCTATGAGACATGGGACTACATAGGCTGAAGATAGAGAGAAATCCTTTCAAAAAGCAAACTTCCCCAGCACAGGAAGGACATGGACCTGTTGCAATGAGTCCAGAGGAGGCCATCAAGTTGATTAAAGGGATGGAGCACCTCTTCTATGAGGAGAGGCTGACAGAATTGGGATTGTTCTGCCTGGAGAAGAGAAAACATCAGGGTGACCTAACTGCAGCCTTCCAGTACTGGAAGGAAGTCTACAGGAAAGATAGAGAGGAACTTTTTACAGCAGGAATGGCTTCAAACTGACAAGCGGGAATGGCTTCAAACTGAAAAAGAGTATATTTAGACTAGATATTAGGAAGAAATTCTTTTCTGTGAGGTTGGTGAGGCACTGGAACAGGTTGCCTATAGAATTTGCAGATGCCCCCTCTGCAGAAGTGTTCAAGGCTGGGTTGGATTGCACTCTGAGCAAGCAACCTGGTCTAGTGGAAGGTGTCTCCATCCATGACAGTGTGGTCACTGGTGGAATGAGATGATTTTTAAAGTTGCTTCCAAAACAAATGATCCTATGATTCTATTATTTACAATTTGTCAATCAAAACAATAGTGCTTGTAATGGTTGCTTGGGGAGATCCATGTATTTGCATATTCATAGTCTCAAGCAAAGTAAATACATCTCTATATGGCTGTAATAAAAGTATAAAAATTATTTTGCTTTCTGGGTTGAATTGATGAGGCTTTGTTCTTTTATTAGATGCCAGATGAAGCTGAGGAATCCAGATGTTGGGATGCAGGCCTGAAGCTGAACATATGTTGTTTTATATGTTAATTGTCGTATAAAATAGAGGTATCCTTGAATAAAGAACTGGTTATTGTGAAAGTTATGCCACCCCCAAATTTTTAAATTCAGATTTTAGTAAGATATTAACTGAAACAATGAAGTATCTGATGAAGTAGTGCAGTCCCCTGGTATTGTAATACACCAGGAAGATTCATCCAAAGGTGGGAAAGCTAGTTTTGGAGAAAAAGACATACTTTGTATGTTGCAGAGAACTCTGAGTTAAACCCACCAAAACCCCTTGGGGGAAATAGGAGAACAGGGCTATATACTATTGTCTAGCTATGCACTTTGCTTTCCTAAAGAACAGTTGGTTTAGCAGCATCTTGTGCTCCTGAATGTTAAAGTGGTAGATCCTCGGAGAGGAAAGAAAAGTTGGGAGTCCTGGTTGTGGGAATTTTAGGACTGGCCTTGGACTGCTGGATCCTATTTTCAGGAAGAGTTGCCTGTACAAGTCAGTTAAGAGGGTAGATGGGGACAGGAAGCCTTTTGAGAGGGCCTCAAGCAGCCAGATCACAGATCTAAACACAGCTAATCTGTGCACATCCAAGGAAAGGATCCTACTGAGTGTGAGTCCTGCTGGTAAAGAAACAGACTCTTAATCACTATCTCATTGTTGTAAAGAATAGCTCAAGGTAGGAACGAAATATTAACCTTCTATCACATTCATGTTTGGCAAGCTGCTAAAATGTAGTTGTTCTGCCAGAACAGCAGTTTTCTGAACAGCATAATGGTCTCCCAGTACTAGAAGTCAGCAACCCAGCGGCTGCCAAGGATGACTTAGGAAAGCAAAGGCTGGATCCAGACTTCATCAAAACACTTAATCAAACTAGGGAAAAAAAAATGTGATAATTTGCTGTGAGGTTTTTGTTCAGCTACCCTCAGAAACAGTAGGTTTCGTGGTTTTTTCCCCTGAAAAATCCAAAGTTCGAGAGTTTAATTTCCTCACCCACATCTTGTCCATGGGCCAGATCTACTTGCATAGTTGACTCTGACCCAAATGAGTATTTTCCAATATCCAGTATCTCATCAGCACTACTGCCTATCTCAGCATGCAGAAGCTGCAATTCAGTTAAACCAAGACAAATACTTTCTTCTCAGTTATTTCTATTTGTAGCTCATCAGCAAGATTATGCTTGATCTCTGAGTACATTAAATTTATGGTCCAGGTCTAAGAAAATAATTTCTTTTTTTTGTCTAAGAAGGTCAGTGGTGACTTCAGGAGAACTTGCAAGTTCTCCAGGCTCTGGGAGTTCTTTCAGTCTAAGGTCTCTGCCACAACTGTGAACTAGATACACAGCCACCAAAGCCCTTGAAACTCCAGAATCTTTTCAGTGACTGTTTTTATCCAGTCATTCATACAAAGCCATTTATTAATTCTGGTGCATTCCCTGCCTTGGGTAGAGAAGGTCTTTAACAGGGAAACACAAGCTGTTCCTCACAAAGGCTAATGGCCTCTTAGAGGCAATATTCAAAATGGACATTGAAATAGGATTGAGAGCTACAGGAGGGGAAGAGGAGAAGAATCAAAATATATTATAGTCAGAACTCGCTTAAGGATTGCCTCTATGGAGAAGTAGCTATTTAGAGCTCTTCCAGTCTGTAGGACAACACTCAGGCCGGCATTAGGAAGGAGCACAGCAGGAGTGGAGTCAGTCAGTGCCACCACATTTGTTATGACCATCACACTGTGGATACCTCCAGCACAGACACATCTTTATCATGCTCTTCATTCAGTGAGCATGGGGCTTCAAGGGCTCTGGACCACTCTCACAATTTTGCATTAACTCTTGAGGCTGATGATGTCACTACATCTCTGAGTGCTCTTCACTGTGCATTTATTTACTCTTATATGAGGTATATTGCATAGCAAAAGCATACACATAGGCTGAGAAGAAACTTAGAAGCCTACAATGACATAACTGTGTATATATTCTTATAAAATAATTGACTATGTTGTCTTTTTACTTCTAATTTACTGAAAACTCAAACAATAATATTTTTCTAAAAATCTAAGGACTCACTATGCAGCCAGAAATTCGTCCCATGTTTGAACAGTCTACTAGGGTGTCCACCAACTTTTGATAGAGGCCCTTGCAAGTTGCTGATTTCTTAATACCCAAATCCACTTGCTTAATGAAAATGTTTATTTTAAAATGGCTGGGGGCGCCATGAGGCCTTTCATGAAATTAATTTCTGATTATATTGAAAAATAGGAAAGGTAAAACATAAAAACAGTAAAACAGAGAAAGCCCTGTGTATTTAGGCAGCACCTCAAAGCCCAAAGTGACTCAGCTGTTTGTTGTGGTGAAGGTGCCACTTCTTGCTTCAGAGGGGCTAAACTGCTCTGCAAGCTTCCAGCTCAGGACAAGACTTCTTGGAAACCCTAGCCTCTTGGTTAAGGTCTTATCTGTTTGTCATATTTTTCCTTGCTGTGTAATTGTACACTTTGCTGAGTCTTTCTGTAAGCATCAGCTGAAATTCGGTGCAGAGGTTGTGCAGCCTCACACATTGCCCTGAGTCCAGGGGTGCTGGTGCACAATGCTGACAGTTTTCTGGCACAGAGGGAAGCTTGGTATGGCAGCACTGTGTGCCTGCATTTGAAGCTGGGGTTAATACCACGTGTTTCATTTTCTCTTCCATGATGGCAGTAAGATTCTGCTGGTGATCTGCATGGTTTGCGCAAGCTATGAGCAATGGGCAAGGCAGGCAGGATCTCAGAGCTGTCTCTGGGCTGCTGCTGCAACGCCATTTCCCCACGATAATTAAGCAAAAATCCTTTTTGCTTACTCAGTGGGTACAGGCTTCTTTTTTCTTCCTTGTGTTGCTATTTTTAAAAATTTTCATATATATTGAGGAAACTAATGCTACTGCTCAATAGCCTGTTCTTACATAAAACAGAGTTCTAATATAGTTATAGAAGCAGATAAAGCCCGTGGGGTCAGAAAAAGAAATTAGATGTTCTGAAATCTGTTGGTCTTGCTTGCACGAACCTAGCACAGGGCACTTTCCCTGAAGAAAAACATGGAAATGGGGAGTCCTGTGGTCCAGGACAGAGACAGGACAGCCCAGCAGAGCTGGGGAACAGGAATCGTTTCCATGTGCTGTCTCAGACCAGTGACCAAATCATTTGCACTGTCTGTGCTGAGCAGCCCTCTGCAGGCAGTGTCCAACACATCTGTGGAGCAGAGCAGGGGCTAGGGCAGCAGCATCCTGCACCCAGAGGGCACACAGAGCTCTGGATTATGGCAGAGCCCAGGACAGCTCAGAGATGTCCACATGAGTATCTGTCACTGCAGTGCAGGCATAGCCTGGCTTGTCTCTGTCTTGGCTGCTGTCTTCATAATGGGGATAATGGTATTTCCCACAGGCACTGTGGGAACTCAGCCATCAGCACCAGGGAGATGGGAGATTATGTGGTTTAGCCTTGTCAGGGATACTCTTTTCAGTGACTGCAAGGCGTATTGATTCAAGTAATGCAGGATTTAGAGGCTTAAGCCTTCACTGCCTTGCTAAGAAAAAGGCAATTTTAGCTTGGAGCAACTTGCAGACCTCTCCAGTGAAATAACAGTGGTGCTTTCAGCTGGCTCCCTCTCTGGCCATGGGCACAGGCAGAGCTGCCTTGTCCCAGTAACACACAAGTGCCTTGTCTGGACCCTGCCTGGGCTTTGAGACCACTCCTGTGTGTGAGTTATGCCAAGGTAATACCACTCTTTATTAACACTGCAGTCAGGGTTACAATAGCAGGGTTTCAATGAGGGAGCCTTGTTCAGGTTTAGAGCAGCAGTATTTGAAGTTATTCACACTTTCCTGCCATGCCTTGACTTCCATCCTCCTCTCTCTCTCTCTCTCTCTCTCTCTCTCTCTCACATGCAAATGTGGCAGATAGCTCCAGGTCTTATCATTGCTGGTCAGCTTCCCACCCTCCCTGATTACCCTCAATGATGAAAAATTATGTTAGCCACCAAGGAGTATACCAGCGATGATATAAATAAATGTATTCATCTACCAAACTTGTCCCTGATACAAACCCTCTGGGGAATTCAAATGCTGAAAAATGCAAGGTCTAAGCTCTCTGCTGTCCCTCCAAGGAGCTCTTTTCCACAGTGTAGTTAATATGCAAGGAGAGGAGGGACTGTATTTTTTTAGAACTGGTATTCCAGCACCTTTCAGAAGAATTATGTCACTGAAAGAAAAATTGATGAGACTGAAAGTGCAGCTCTGTATCCAAGCCAATCAAGAATCCAAAGAGACTTCGCTGAACTACTGCCTACACAAGAGCTTTGTAGTAGCTGCTTAGCATGCTAGCAGGCACAGTTTTGTACTTATTCTTGCCTAGAAAACTGCAAATGTCATAGCTTATGTTGTTGTGTGTATTTCTAGATACAACAGCAGTACTTCCAGCAACAGCAAGGTAAGATAAATTCTCATCTCAGCTGGCTGAGAAGGTAAGGTACAAGTCCACATTATACATCAAGCCCTCCTAGTTCTGCTTTCTTCCTGTACAAGGCTTTTTAAGTTTTATAACTAAGCATAGTGGAAGAAATCCTGCCATCTCTGAAATCAGTAACACAAGTCACAGACTCCTGTGGATCCACATTCTCACTTTAGATTAAAACTCATGTTCACTGGCCTTAGTAGCACAAAAAGCCCTGAAGCCAAAGTAAGAGTAAATCAGTCACATTATTTCTTGTTCTGCACAGGGTATTACCTTTGAAGTCCTGTGAGTTGGTGACACAGTACAGATTCAGAGCTTTGTCAGTGCCTTGAAACCAAATTATATGACAAATACCTTGTACAACTAAAATACACTTCTAAGGAATAAAAATGTATAAAATAGAGGGGGATAGCTGAGGATCTGCTCTGGTTGGTAATATCTAGAAGTGATGAAAATGAGTGAAGCTTCATTTTATTTTAAAAAATCCATAAACTTAATAATTGTATTTTCATTCTGTCAGCTTGCCTTGAAAGAAAGACAAAATAAATACCAGACAATGTTAGAAACTGGTGCTAACAACAGACTGTGTTTCGGATGCAATTGCCACCTAAACCAGAGCAAGTTACCTGCTTTAAATTCTTTTGATAAAAATTAAAGAGAAAAAGGATCTCTTTCTGCTTCTGAATCACATATTGCATGTGTTCTGAGATGACTAAGTGTTCCTTACAAGTGTGATTTTGCTTAAGTTGGATGACTAAGGAAAGAATGCATTGAAGATCCATGGAGTGTAGCTGCACACATACATGGTGTATTGATAGTTTGCTGTGAGAATAAGCCTGCAGCTTGTGATGGGTCTTGCCTACACCTGGAGTTCGCCCTGTCACTCTCACAGGTAGTTTTGAGAATATTTGAAGGACGAGCTGCTGAACAGGCCCCTCCTGCCTGCAGGGCTGGTTCTCAGGCAGCTCTCAAGGGAGTGCCCAGAGCTGGGTTAACCCAGTACTGGGATAAGCAGTGGCATGGGGAGCCCAGGGCAGCTGGGGTGTGCGTTCATGGTCACCACCTCTGTGAAAGCCAAGGCTGGTTGGGGGCCTTCCTCAGCAAAAGAGTATCTCCTTATTATCACAGTTTTATAAATTTTGGTTTATAGTTATTCCCAAAAGAAACAAGAAATAGTGACACAAAAGTGAGACAGCATTACAGCTGGGTAATGTAGTGAGGAAGGCATTGAGAGATGGCACAAAGAGAAATATTTTGAGTGAAGAATCACTCTAGTTGGAGCATTATATCTTTCATGTGTAGAACCAGACAAGGTCTTAAACATCTATACTTTTCATTTCAGACCATTAAGCTAATTTCCATTGCAAGACTAATCAAATTAACATTTATTTTCCTCCTTTCTATTTGGCTGCAGCTTTTCTTGTTTTGTTTTTGTTTGTTTGTTTGATGTTTTGGAAGGGTTGTGGCTGGGGAAGAGAGAACTTGGCTTGATTTAAGATGTAAATGCAATTCTATCAATCTTCCCCTCTGCTAATGGTCTGCCTGGGCATTTTAAGGGCATATAGTGAAAAGGAAATTGTGACTGCTAAAGAAAAGCTACCCCCTGCTGTTCCTGTTCATATTTATTTCACAATCAGCCCATTGAAATGGTGTGATTCACACTCTGATGCTGTCGTTGTGTAGCTGGCCAAGTCACCGAAGAATTTAAAAGAAGTTTCCCAAGCTGAAAACCAGGCAAACTGCGTTTGGGCAAAAAGCAATGTTATCAGCAATGAGAGTTAGTTATATCACTACAGTGATCCCTCTTGCTGAGAGCTGAGACTACCCTTGCAAATGAGAAGCTCTCTTGCAGCTGTCTTCAAAAAAACTGAGAACTGTTGCTTTTGAAATGTAAAGTGTCCTTCTGATATACATATATATAGAATACACAAGAGTAAAGTCGCTTAAGTCTGCAGGGACAATTAAAATGTTCTTTGTTAAAGCATTGTTTCTCAAATAAATAGCCCAGAAAGGGTAAAAACATGCATGAGTGTGCAAGAAGGAAAAAGGCTTCCCAGTTCCCCAGTAATCTTGAGTAAATACTAAAGGAAAACCCTGTCTGTTTATCTTAAGTTAACCAGACTTAATGTACTCATCACCTTGTAACCAAGCAGCTTGTGTGAAATAATGACTTCCTCGTAACACAAAGACATACAGCTGAAGTTTTAACTTTACTATATTAATCATGATCTATCTTCATGGCAAGTATTACCATATACACTAACGTAAACATTTAGGAGTCTGTATCAACATAAATGGTCAGAAATAAAAAGCAGATAGCTAGGGACTAGATTAATGGAAATAATCAAATGCAGTAACACTATGTGTTTCTCTATGAGATTTCACATAAAATTTCTACTGTGCAAGAACTCATTATAGATTGATGATGGAGGATGCAAAAAAAAAAGATGTTAAGTTCATTACTATATACTTGCTCATTAATCATGCCACTAGTTAGAATTGCCATGAAATAGGTGAATTTAATCTTAGTGTGTGTCAGGGGAGTTACAGCCAGCAGGGAGAAGGAGATATCTGTGCCAGTATAAATGCAAGGATCTGCTCACCTGGCATATTGGCCACTTTTGGTCATCCATAGCTGTGGAGGATGAATTCAGACTGCACAGGGTGCAGAAAGAAACAGTGAGAATATTCAGTGTATGGGTTGGGACAATACATGCATATTTCCCTTCTACCTCTCTTTCCTTGTCAGCCCAGTCACTTTTCCAGCAGCTGGGTCCTTGCCCTGCTCTCCCACCAAAGCCAGCTCTCAGCTGTGTTGCTCAGGGCACTCCAGACCCATCACAGCCTGCCGTAGTCACAGTCAATTTTTCCATGGCTGCTGCTGGGAAATTCTGTAGTAGGGGATAGAAAGGGAGGTGTTCCTGCAGACCACTATGCACATGCATCCCCATCTCTCAAGAACAGGCACACTGAGACTGTAGAGCTCAGGCAAAGTAGGAGCTCTGCTTCTGTGCCCAACCCTTTGTATGGGGCTCTGCCTGGGTGGCTCACCAGTAGCTATCACTTTGGCTGAGGTGAGAACTGAAGCTGCAGAGGCACAGGACAACAGCTTTCTAGGAGAGAGCTCAGAGCTGTCTGAAATAGAGGCTGGAGGCCTTGGAGTCCAGCCCAGAGAAGGACGTGACAATGCACTGGCCAGAGAAGGACAGTTGTGCCACCTGGTCTGAATGGAGCATTTAAACTGCTGTGCCAGCAGCACTGTGCAGCTACACAGCACTCTCAGAAAGGCTGGTTTTGCTCCTGGGGAACATGAAAAGCACATATACAGGCAGCAAAGCAGCTGCTACACACAGGACATCAACCCGTTTTATTCATTAAATATATGCTAACAAAAAAGATTGACATCAACTTTGTTCACATCAAAAAGATACAGTTCCAATTCTTCCTATTGCATAATTTAGGTACATGAGCTTCAGTAATAATGCACTGGGCAGAGAATCATAGCATTGTCCACACCATTGTCTCTCTGACACCAAAGAGAAATGAAGCAAATGGAGTCAAAGAAACCAAACACATTCAGGAAAGTATCAAAGTGATCAAAGCAGACTCTTTGATTCTGCTTTACACATACTTTTCAAAGAAGTGTTACATTTCCAAACACACTCTGTCCGTTCTTGATGCCAATAAACCAGCTCTGTTTAGCTTTATGCTTTGATAGGAGTAGGAACAAAAAAAATCTTTAGTGAGTTGCATTTTCTAAGCCTTTCTATCAAGTTTTGAGCTTGCAAGGAAAAGGCTAAATTATTTGTTGTTCTTTGAGGAAGCTGAGCCTTCATTGAGGGAGATTTGGTGTCAGGCCTGAGTAGCCTTATAGACAAATCAACATCGGCAAGCACAGGGAAAAGCTCTGAGCAGATTTTTTGTTCATCTGTATTTAATACACCTCTTTGTCAGCAGACCAAGCCTTGGGGGAAAAAAAGCAACTTACAAGGCATGTAAGAGCATTTTGGAAAAGGTGACTGACCATAGTCCTTTTATAGCTGGAAAATATTGACTATTTTTATGTATCTATCTCCCCTTATTTTCCCAAAGACACAGACAAAGTTTCAAGGCACCTGATCTAAATGAACTGAAGGAAAATGTTATTCTTTTGATGTTATCATTTGACCAATAATGATGTCAAGTATGAAGCTTTTCTCATACCCTGGCAGGATGTACGCCATTTCTGTCTTTGTAAAATCAAATTTTCTCTCTGTGCTGCAGCGACTGTGAAGCCCAAGCTGCCCCCAGGGAGGTATTTTGTTTAGCTGTGCGGACACATTCCTCCAGGAAATATTGAAGCCAAACCACACACACACACACACATGCACACACACGGGCCCTCTATTAGAAGAATTCAAAGCTTGAAAGAGAAAACAAACCAGTACTGGGTCTGGAATCTGAACTTCGGTGCATGTTGAATTGTGTTTTCACATTCTTTGTTTTTACCAGCTGGGCTGTGGACCAACACAGGCATTTTCTGAACACAGGAAGCACTGTCCAAGGAAAGCCCTATATCCTCTGGCCATGTCAGAGTGGAAAAAAAACAACATGGAAAAAATATTTGCATATCCAGCACTTACTTGTTTCTGCCATGTGTGAGACAGACATGGAGAGTGGCAAGTTGTCATGAGTCAGAGTTTGCTGCACAGTATGTGGCACTTCAGGAGAATCATGCAAGTCAGGAGGTAAGAGAAGTCATGTATGTATGATTACTCTTTCATGCATTCTTTTCTTTTTGCTCACTCAAGGCACAGCTATGAGAAAATTCAAGTTTTATTTTATTCTCGGGCAGAGCCAGATGCTGGCATCCACTTTGGCAGCTGGTGTCAGGAACAGGATAACTGATACTGTAACTTGATTAAAACTATCAGAGTCTGACCCTTGCTTAGGACTTGGCTTCAGCCCTGAAACAGAGCTGCTGTTAGGCCAGAGCCTCTCTGAAATTGTATTGTATTCTAGTGCTTTATTTTTTTTGCTTAACACATTCCTCTCTCTCTCTCTATTTCTTGAAGTTTTATTTATCAATATTTTTATTTATTTAGATTTATTTTTTGTAGGTTCTGATCACAGGAACTAAAGACACCGGGGATTTGTGCGCTGCTTGCATACGCTTCAGATGACCAAACATGAGGACAAACCATGAGATACACTTGTCCTGCCAGACCCAGTGATAGGGGCCCCTCCTGCTGCCCAAACAAAGTCCCTGAGGATCACAGCCCCTCATGGCAGCGAGCTCAAGGACTCTCTTTCCTGGGGCTCCCTCCATTACCATTACCTTGGCTTCCCCAAGTGGAGCAGAGGAAGACCCAGAAGGTGGATGGTCCTGTCTTAGGTGAACCAAGGCCAAGAGGTGCCAGTGTTTAAAGCTGCAGTGATACAGAAAAATTACTCCACTCATGGTGGAAACATCACAAGCTCTGCAATGGATGTTACAGCTTGTTTTACTAAAAGTCACTCCTAGGTAGGGATCAAGCTTTTATAAGTGTTTTGGGCAGTGTTGAACATGCCATCATTTATTAGCAAATGAGTTTATTAGAATTCTATTAGTAATTAGAAAGTAGATACTTGAAAACTAGGATAAGGCTGATGTAAATGAGGGTGTTTCTTTCCCCTTCAGATTATTCTGGTGCTTAAGCTAACATTAAACATAGTTTAATGATAAACTATGATATCTATAATGATATCACTATGATATCACTATAAACTAGGATATAGTTATATATATATAACTATATTCTTAGAAGAAATACAAAATAAGTTTGGGTTAGACTGCTGAAGTTGAGAGATTCTTGCTACAGAATTGGTGTATAAATTACTTGAATTTCCAGTGCAATCTCTGAAAGACCTTCAGCTGTGTTAGAGACCAGCATCAGATGCTGACCTTTTTTCAAAGAGAGCCCTGATTAAAAGATAATGGTATTATTCTTGGGGTACAACTCAAGGTTCACAGCCTGCTGGTGAATTCAGTGAGGGTACCCTTTGACTTGAAACTGTGTGTATGTGTGTGCCAAGGGCATTAAAAACACCTAGAAAAAGTTGTGGACAAATACTTGTGTATAAATACCTACTCAAGCAAGGTATGCTTAGGTGGACTCTATGCTGGAGCTTTTAATGCATAATGCAGAATCTTCTTTAATAAATCATATGGCCACTGGTCCTTCTGAAGCATAGGTGCCTTAGGGACTGTAATGATTTCTTACTTTTTTTTGTTTATGCATGCTTTTTTGGTTTAAGTCCTTTTGGCTCACAGCCTGCAGTGAGGGAATGAAATCTACTGTTAGTGTAACTAGAGGATATCTGAAGTACAGAATAAGAAACCACTAAATGTCATTATCTACTACACTGCTGGGGGCTGGAGACTAATTTCCAGATGACATATGTTGTTACCACTGCTGTATGGATTGCAGCTTAGGGGGCAAAGCCATAGATCAAGACACCCACTGAGCTAGAAGCTGTGTAAACATGCGGTGAAAAGATGATCTCTTTTCACAGAACTTTGCTGTAACCTCTGCACACTTCTCTGTTTAACCTACTGCCACTTCTCTCCACAGGTTGTTTCCTTACAGTCCATTAATAATGATGTATTTGCTTGTCTGGCAATTGCAAGCCTGCTTAACATTTGTTTCATGAAATCAATAAATGAAAAATGTCTGTGTTAATATGGTAGATTTCTCACTGTTGTGTCTACTGGCATCAATGAATCATTCCTTCTTGAGACAGCATGCTGAGAAAGTACTCAAATTTCTCTGCCTTCCAAGAGCACATACATACATCTGAAAACGTCTGTAACTGGTTTGGGGGTTCTGTGTACATGGGGTTTTCAGGCTGGCCAGCTCTTCCTTCAAGAGTTCTCCCTAGAAGAAGAATGCTGCTTTTGGAGTTTAATTCATCTGGAAACATTTAGGATGAGTATCACATTGACTGTGTTGGTCTTTCTAAACAGTTTCTTCTGTTTGTGTTTAAACCCAAAAAGCAAACTCTTCCCTTGTACTACCACTTCAGTATCTGGTCCAGAGAACAGAGCTTTCACAGCACCATGGCTATCCTGCTCCAGCTCATGTATTCAGCTTCAGAAGGCCTCAGCTCAATTCCTGTCACTTTAATGTCCATAATTCTCTAATGAAGCCTCATTTGGCACTGGACAGACAAGTCCAGTGCCAGCCACTGGACTGTGTGTACCGCATGCTTGAGAGTTGTTTTCTTCTCTGTGGTGGTTTCAAACTTGATGATACTGAGGACTGAAAATGAAATATTGTGAGCTGGTGTCTTGCTGAGAGTGAGGATGAATACCCTCAGGGCATGGGGAAGCAGGGAGAGCACAGAATGAACCATGGACAAGCAATCGTGGTGGTAAATGACCAGCCAGCTCTGCACGGAATAAAGCAAGCAAGCAAACACAAGTTGTGTGTTCAAGCAAGCATGAGCTATGTGTTCAACACTGCCTAAAGAGAATTTCTGGTGTTTTTGGCAAGAAAGTAAATGTTTTCACAAAATACAGGAAGAAAACACACATTCAGATGTGTTTCAAGCATAAAGTGCCACTGGCTTGGAATGTATGTATTCAGTGACTGAACATACCACACCTCTTTAGGTACAGGTAGCATGTAAATCAAAACCAAAAATAAATTCATTGATTCTTTCACCATATTTTGCTCTGATTTGTACAAATCTGCCTCCTTTTCTTTCCTGCGTAATATTCAATTTCAAAAGCAGCTTTTAAAGCACCTTTAATAATTGAGTTACTGAGTGCTTCAGTAACTACACATACCTAGAATCTATACACTAGGATGGCTGTTGCTGGAGACTCGTTCTTTCCCTTGGTCAGTGTAATATAGGAGGTGTATTCTGACTCCTCTGCACATACTACCCTCTAAACAGTCCTGTAGTATTCTTCTTAAGAAAATGGGATGGTTTCTAGTCTATTAATTTTCAGTGATCAGCTGAAACCAAATTGCTTTGAAACCAGCAAGAGTAATATTTGCTCCCATATTGCTGCCCTGCCCATGGGCCATAGTCAATCAGCATGAGCTGGGGTGTTTGGCCCCTTGCACTCTTGCTGCTACCCCATTCTTGTGAGATGACTCACTTGGAAACTGCCTGGATTTCTGGAAAATCCTCATTAGTGAGCACACCCTCAAATTCTTTCTCCTGGAACAAGCTCCAGTGCCCTGTGTGACAAAAGGCCACTTTTGGGCTCATAGCAGGAACAGTTAACATCAACAAACTTCACCGCCAACATAATTGTATATCAACATTTTCCTTTCTGTGTTTTTTATCCCCCTCCAAGGGCTGTCGGTCGCTCTATTGAAGATTCCTGTAATTTTAGCAATAAGGCACAGCAGGCTCCTTTCAATCAACAGCAGCAGCGTCACAGCAAGAAACAGTAACACATTTCCCTCCAAGCAAGCACACTCTAACTTCATTCAGGCACACAAACGCGCTCCAAATCTCAAATCACCATCTCCCAGCCCAGTAAGACAACGGGCTACAAACAGAGTTGAAACAAAACAGACAAGCAAGATAAAACATTGTCTTCCTGCAGAAAAAATAATCCAAATATTTGCACTTTGCCTACCTGCAGGAGCTTCTGTTCCTTCCCCTGGTCTTGCTGCAGTTTCTCATCTCCTGCCTGAGGGATAAAGCCCTTTGCAGGGTAAACATCACACTTTGACCTGCAGCTGGAAACTTCTTGTGCTTTTCAGGAGACATGAACAGACTCCTCCTACTTTTGGGAATGTATGAAATGAACCAAATGAAACAGTTTTCACAAGCTGCCTTCAGTGATGCTAGTCAGATTTTGGCTTCAGAGAATGGAAGCAGAAGCCATGTTTTGCTTCAGCTTCTTTAATTTCCAGTTCACCATTTACATCACTACTTCAGGCTCAGTTTCCATCTTGAAGATGCATTTGGGCTTTCCTTATGGAAAATACACACACAGGCAGAAGAATGGATGTGGCAGGTGGCAGTCCCTGCTGAGCATCAACATTTTTAACTCTCTACTCATGAATGTTTGTTCAGAAGCAGAAAAGACAAACACCTTTATGTGCACGTAAAAAAGTATCCTCCTGGAAGCTAAATCCATTTTTAAAGCTCTAACAGGAATGATAATTGTCTATGAATGTCACAAGTCCCAGAAATGTACTCTAAAGCTATTTTTAAACATCCTTGAAGGGAGATAAAATCATAAAACTCATATAAAATCACAGGAAATCTTGTGTATTTGTTACTGTACTACTTCCTCTCTCCATTCTCTGTCATGAAAGAGTTCAGGAAGATAAAACAGAATTCAGGAAAGATATAAAATAATCAGGCATGAAGGGTGAAGAGCACTGGAGGTTACAGTAGATCTGAAAAGTCTTAAAATCTAGATCAAGTTATCGTAAGTCTCATTTCTGTATCAGGACAGGAGAAATTGGATCCCCATTCAGTGTTGGTTGTCTTTTTTCTCTTCTTTCCTGAGTGACTGCATCCTGAAAAGTCAGAAAACTATCAGACATATAAAATGACCCTTTAATAGATCTATACTTACTGAAAAGTTTAATTACTTTTTAATTAAAAGATTATTTTAAAGGCATATAAATGCTAACATTAAGATATTTTAAAAGCATAATTTTACTGTAAATTTGACCTTTAACAGAAGTTTCTCTCCTGAATTTAACTATGCCATCACACAGACTTTTCAGAGGAAAACAGTGCTATAATATCTGAATAAAATAGACACACAGAATAATAAGGAATTTCTTCACACTATAAGGACTTACAACTCCATCAAATCTATGGCATCTACAGAGTTGCATATACTTGGAATCCTAGAAAACCCCAGAGAATATGACCAGAGCAAACTTTCCCCTTCTGTGCTGACTAATCTGTGTAGAAAGAGCTCCTTCCCCTTCCCAACCAAGCATGACTATACCAAACTGGGTGCCCGATTGTACTTTGACAAGAAAAAAATTGCCATTGCAAATGTATGTTAACCTGCAGGACTCCCCCCCAGGAGCCAAGCCCATTTCTCATAGCTAACTGGCTCCCAGGGACAGCTGATATATCTGGCTGTGATCTGCTCATCACCTGCACCCGTTCATGGTACTGAGGACTTTAAATAGGCTGCCTCTTATGGTACTTTTACATATTTTTCTGTTTGAATCATTGTTTGAGTGTAAATTGAGATAAGCTGGAGTGTAATATGGAACTAAATGCTGTTGTGACTGTACATAACAAGAGAGTTTTATTCACCACTCTTTTTTTCCATGAGATGCATTTTCAGATTACTTTCTTTTTTTAGAGAGGAGCAAAGAAAGAAAGAACAGATAAACTCTGCAATTGGCCTAATGATATGTTACTTCATGTTCATGATAATGACAGGAACATTGGGGGTGGGGATTGGGAAGGGAGGAGGGAGGCAAAAAAATCCTGAAAGAGAGGCTATAACATTTAGAGGCCTGGAGACGTCTTCTCTATCTATATTAGCAATCAGTTCAGTGCTGTTGGAGTAGATCTGGGGTGGGAAAGAGTTAGTGCTGAGGCTGCAATGTCCATACTCTGTGTGTGTTTGGGGGAGTCACTTGGAGGACCTCTCTTCTGGTGCTGTGGGCTGACTGCCCAGTACCACCAGCCTGCACAGGGTGCACTCCTGCAAGGCACCTTCTGGGTCTGGTGCCCCGCAAACGAATCCAGAGCTGGATTGACTCAGCTGTGAGGTTTGCTTGAAAAGTGCACTCCTGTGTCAAACCAAATCAGCAATGCCAATGTAGCCAGGGCTGAGGGACAAAAGTGCATCGGGTCACAGTCCTAAGGACACGTGTGTTCAGGACATCTCCGCATCACTTGAGGGAAATCCTAGAGCTGAGAAGACAAACATACCTTCATGAAAGCTTTATTAGCCTCATTTTTTCATCGAACTAATGCATGACTGAGGGGGTAAAGGAGCTTAGTGGGTTCATGAAAATACATTTTAGAGAGATTGGTGATGAATTTGGCTCTATAACAAGATTCTTACAGATAGCTGAGCTCTTGTGTTAATTGGATATGATTCCAGTAAATGTAATAGCAATGAGCAGCAAAATGCTTTCCCATGCTTATGCGTGACCAAAGTTAAATTACAAGGTGTCAGATACATAATTCCTGCTATTTTTCATAAGGTGCAATTACATACCTTTAACTTCCCAAATCCATGCAGTTCTCAAGCACCACTGAGCCTCACTTGCATAGCACACTTAAGCCTATGCCTCCCACTTTGTGACTTCCACCATCCTATTCCACAGATTGCCATCTCATAAGCATATACTGAATGTACATGCAGCAAATCTCCTTATGAGACAAGGGCAGAGAGACGTGATTAAATCTGAAGAAGAGCAAAGCAAACAAAGCAGAGGAAAATATAGATAACTTTCTTAGGACTACGGTTGTTCTTTAGCTTTTTTGTCCTGAAAATTATCAGCAAGCATTTATTTTCTACCCTTTAAACAATTAAGGTAGTGCAAAATAATAAAATTACTAATTTCAAGAACACTTATAAAACCTCGGATTCTCATTTCTTTTTTTTTTCAGCAGGCATATGAAAATCTTTAAATTTTGTTCATTTGCTGTGTAAATTTGAATGTGAATTTCCCCCCTTTGCTGCAAACTTGAACAATTCATGAATGCATCTGTCTAGGGTTTATTCTGACACATTTTAGCAAATGGACTGGGTTATTTAACAACTAATGTTTTCCTTTATTTTATACATCCAATTATTGTTAATAACAGTTAATCCAGATGCCACTTTCATGAAAAATTGATTTTTCTTTCTTTCATTTCTCAGCTGCCTGTGTTCAAAACCATCATGGTTCCTGAATTTGCATGGTTATATCTTGTGAATTCAGCAGAGGACTTCAGTTTTCAAATAACAAGCTTGTATTTTCTTGTCTCTGAGATGAGACTACAAGTCTTGAGCAGCTTTGCATTTTTATGTTCAAATGAAAAAAAACCTACAAAACCAAAATGAGAAGGAGTAGACACACTCCTGAGAAAAAAAGAAATAAGAGAGCTGTAAGTCACCCTGGCACCCCTATTTAAGTGTTTTGCCTTAATAGCCCAAATGTAATAGCTCTAAAAGAGCAACCTCTTAACTATTCTTCAAACTAGGGCTCTTCATCACTTGAGCTACTTTATGAGTTCTTGAAAGACACACTGCAGGCTAGGAAAGATTGGGAAGTCTATAATTTTACATCAATCAATGCTGCTGATAAATTACTAGTCACAAGAAAGGACGTGACAAAACACAACAGGACAAGTTATTAATGGAGAATCCCCAGTGCTCCAGATACAGCTATATTACATGAAGAGAGGAAGAAAAAAAATCGTTAAGCAATAAAGCTTATTAAACAGCTAAGATTGAGGGGGACATAAACCACACAGGGCTGGTACAGGCCGTGAAAGAGAACAGCTGAGCTATTACAGTGCAGGGTAATGGAAGCACTGCTGAGCAGCAGAACAGCAGAGCAAGCTAGCCCAGGAAGCACAGATCCAGTGTGACCTCCTTTGGAATACCTGGCTGTGGGGAGGGGCAGAGGTATGTTAGGTGCTGGAACCAGTTTGTCTCTTTAAAGAAAGGAAAAGAACTTCAGATGTTTTCATTTGCTCCTTCCTTAAGTTGCAAAAAGTCTACTTTGAAAAATATACTTTGTGCATGAAAACACCTGGTGGAAAGACAAAGAAGTGTGTAGTGGTCACAGACCATGCGCAGAAGGGCTGGAACATGGGGATCCCAATTCACAGTTTCATGCCCAAGCTGAATATGCTCAAGTCCATGATGTTGCAGTAAGTCGATCAGAACAATGTCCTGTGGTCACCCATGTCTTTTGTCCTATACCTGTTTGGACAACCTCAGAAGGCACAGAAAAAATCCTTTCCAACATCCCAAACACAAAACCAAAGGCTGTGACCAATCTCTTGACTTTTTGTTATACCTTTTTTGGTCTTATGTCACTTAACTCTGCTCCACCACAGCTGTTTCAGACCAAAGTATTGCCAGGGATCTTAAGAGGAAGGCCCCACATAATCCTGCAGAGAGATGACACCAAGTTTCTCACACTGCAGCTGTATCATTGGGGTTTGCTTTCTCATGCCCTGGACTTCAAAACCTCAGTCATATCAAGGAAGGTACTTAGGAAAATCTTTCACAAGTTTTCCATGCTATTTCTGTGCTAAGGGAAATAAATAATGCATACCACGTTGAATTCCACAGAAAACAGGTAAAACCTGCAAAGGAACAAAATGCTCTCTATTTTGAAGTGATTTCTGCTATATACTGCAGTGAAAATTGCTTAGGATTTATCAATCTGAGATTCAGTGTAACAGCGTCAAAGCAAAAGATGGGCATAATGGACCTGATCAAGCCGTGACTGAAGCCAATTGCAAAAACACAACTCAATAGTAATATGACCAAACTCAGGCCAGAAATTCTGGACCTGTAATTACTTTTGATCTTAGATTCCAGTAACCATTTTCTTTTCACTCCTTGAATAGGCACAGGAAGCTGACCTTTCTGTAGACAATCAGCTTCTGATGGACTCCAGTGAGCTGGGGACTCTTTTGAGAGCCAATACTGGAATGGTGTTTGCTGTGCAAGTAGATAACTTAATCTCATTTGATTACTTGGGTGGCATCCTAGTATTGTACAGATAAAGTATATATGATAAGTAAGAATAGAATTTAACTAGAAGCCCAGCCCTAAATCTACTGTAATTAGAACCCAGCTGTATTTGATGTAGTACAGAACTGACTTCCCCCTATTTATGTTTAGGTTCTGTACAAACGAATTTTTCCGGTTTTGCTCTAATATATTACTTACTCAGGCATCCTTGTTCTTCTTACCCTTTGTGTCCTTTGAAAGGTGGAAAAGGTTTTCTATGATTTCCTAAGCTGCATCTAACCACTTTCTTTTTCTCCAGAAAGAAGGCTGAAGATACAGCAGGTCTCAGTAAATGGTCGCTGTTGTGATGTTGAGTTGTTGTGTTGTGTTCACACAGATGTAATGCAAATGAAGGATCTGGCTGGCAGCCTTTTATAAATAACCCTTAGTGAAATCTGTCAGCCCCCTCTAGAATGGATGATGGGAAAAGGAACACTCCCATTCTAACCATGAGATTTGATTGTGCATAACTTGTCCATTAATTTCTTCCATACTCCATTATCTTGGCTATAGATGTTTGTATCCTCATACAAATCCATGCCTGGTAACCCATACTCAGATTGGCCTAAAACTCTGTTCTGCTTTAAACTGGTGTCTTGGGGAATAGAGATGGGACTGCTGGGGAAGGAGCAGTTGGAAGAGCAGGTTGTGAAGCCAAACTAAGCCACTCTCTTCCAGCATTGTCTTAACCTTGGCAAAGTAAAGGAAACTTTGGTCTGTGTTTGGACCAGTTGTTGGAAACTTTGATCTATGCTTGAACTTATACTCTGCCACTTGCATGGATATGCCAGATAATGCCAATTAGACTCACCACTTTTCACAGTAAATCTCAATAAAACTCCAGGGTTTTAACATTATTTTGAAAGAGTCTTAGGAGAAAGAGTTTTCTCCAAATTCATCTGGAGTGAAATAGGAGTCAGTCAATTTGCCCAGCCTCTGGCCTTTCTAGGGAACAGCGAGCACTTATGTCTGAAGAGGGACTAGAAGACTGTCAGCATGTACTTCATGTTCTTGCCTCTTGCTTGGTTCTTTAGCAAATACTCCCAATGCATAACTTCTCTAAAAAAAAAAACATGAGCAGAGGCCATGTTCTGAGAGCAAACTATGGAAGGACAAGATTTTTCTTCTGATTTCAGCATGTTCTGCCTTTTATCACATCCTTCTGATCTGAAAGGGGTCAGACGAGAGCATATGTGGTTTGGAAACAGAGTTTGAGCAGGTTTACAACTGCTTCAGCTGACATAGTGAACAGCCAAAGTGAGCTTACTGAAGTCCTGTACAAAGCCAAAGAATAGAATAGAATAGAATAGAATAGAATAGAATAGAATAGAATAGAATAGAATAGAATAGAATAGAATACTGGTTTCCAAGGAGGGGACTTTTTGAAGCCATCGTCTTTCCTTGTAAAGAAGCCATAATCATAAAGATAAAAGATGCTATTTTAATATCTTCTTTGTTAACTCCAGGATAGTATTCAAACACAAAAATGTCAGTGTAAACAGTCTGCAATTTACAAATATTAGCATATCAACAAGATATGCTGTGAAATCAAGAACTGTAAGGTCACCCTCACCCTGTAAGTCTCATCAGAAGCATTTTAATACAAAAGCTGTAATCACAGTATTACTGGCTTTAAACCACTGAATTCCCCGAGGGAATTTTTATAATGCAAAGGAGTGTAATCATATTTGATTTTCTTTATTGCTAACACTGCATGGAGATCTGAAAAAAATCACTATTAATCTAAGCCAGGAAACATAGGCCTAAAATGAAAATGTAAAACAATATCTTAAAATGATGTTCATGCTGATTGCAGGAGGAAGGAGGAAAGAAAAGAGGGGGAAGAAAAGAGCTCTATTATACTGTCCTTTTTCCCTACTGTGTTTTCTGCATAGGCTATGCAGCAGTTACCTGCTAAAAATGAAATGGGTTTTTAAGTTTAGAACTTTGTTTATCTCAAGCAAAACCTGATTGTCTTTTCAGAGAAAAGATAAGCATGAGAAATTTGGTTTGGTTTTGGTCTTGCAAGGCTTAGAAACTGCTTGTAGCTCAGAAATCTCTGTCCCAGAAGAGTAAACATTTAATTATTCTGAGCATTCTCAGGCTTCAGAAAGCTTTACTGATATACATGGTGTTATGACAGAATTTCAGACTTATTTCTGATTTACAAAAGCAATTGGAAAAACATATGAGTAATTGTTCTTGAAGAGTTGTTGCTAAGTCTGAAGCAGATGCAGTGGAATTCAGATTGTTCTAAATATTTTTAACAAAAAAGATACTGGAGTGATGCATCTGTTCAGAGTTTAGCATGCATTCAGCATTGCAAAGGACAAAGGGGAACTCAGGACCATATGAATAAACAGGCCACGTGTCCAAGGCTTGATATTACCCATGTCAAAGGTACTGGAAAACTGCCACTGGTTTCCTTGAGTCTTTGCAGGGCTCTGAGCACATATCTAAGCTGAGTACCATTGGACACCATTATGTAAAAATCTGATTTAGTTGCAGAAACACTGATGCTCCCAGGAAGATGATGAGTATCATACAAACACATCTTATTTCAGAGCAAAGACACTGATGCAAAGAATACATTTCATTGCTACCAGAACAGCAATCCCAACAATTCTTGTCAGACGTATCTTTTTTTTTTTTTTGTCTGTTTCTATAGAGAATTACTGTGAAGGATAATATCTGGCACTACTCAAATGCACGAGCTATAGAGGAATATAATGTTATCAATTAATAAAAAATAATGTCTCATCAATACTTTATTACGAAATGTTAATTTTTTACATCTCACATTAACACAGCATGCCATTTATCTTAACCTTCTACCTATGCTAAGGTTTAAACATAAGCCAGATTTCTGCACAAATCAAGGGCAGATGTATTGCAAAGCTGTCAAAAAGGAGTCAAAACAACACACCAGTCCAGTTGGAGTGACTAATTAATGGACAGATGCAACCCATTGTTCACTAAATTGTTAGAACTGTTTTAGTTCATGGCGGGCCTTGTCATATGAAATCAAGAAAGCCATCTCAGAAAACTTGTTAGACTTCTGGTCTATGTGAGGGAAGTCAGATGTAAAAAAGAAATAGAACAACTCTTGAAAGCAGTTTTAAGTAGTTTTTAATTAATTTGTATTTTGTGCATGCGATGGAATACCAAACTGCTCCTGCTCATCCCTCATATCTATATGCTGTGGGTGGGTTTCTTGTGTGTAAAATGATCAACCTGGGCACTTACTGGCAAACTAGTTCCTCACATTACTTGGAAGGCAACTTTAAAACATTTCCACGTGAATTGAAGCAGTTAGATTGACTGGATGTAAGCCCTTAGCTCAGGCAGAAGGTAACTCTTATCAGCTGAAACCTAAGTGCAGTCGTCCTTGTTCCTGCTAAAGAAATTGGATTAACATCAAGCACCAGGTTGGCTAGTTAACCTAAAAGAGAGCTGAAGGTCTGTGATTTCTAAGTACTATTGCTATCTTCTGGTTGAAGGAACACAAACTCAGTAACATGACATTACTTCTGCTTCTGACTGGGTGACTAAATCTTTGAGTGGGTGAGTAATAAACAAAAGAATAACAAAGAGTAAGTCATGCTTTCCAGACTCCATTTTAGAAGAATAATCATGGGTCAAAGTTTTGAATGCTTCCCTATTTTGCAAATGCTTTCACATGGAAATAATGATAAACCAAATAATTTAAGTAAAGGACATCAGCAGATGATACAATCTGTCCATGTCTACTTATGGAAAAAAATATCACCATGTCTGAATTTATCAGTTTTCTGGGTTTTGTAGAGGCTGCAAGCTCTACGTTCTCAGCCACACAGAGCAGGATCTTACCCACTTCATTTAAGTCTAATCAGCCTTTCACGGAGAGGCTACAGCAGCATTATATTGGGTTCAAAGACAGGTGATGAGAGTAACTAAGGCAGGTGAAAATCATACGCAAAGAGACTGAAAGTTCTTCTGTTTTGCAGTATTTGTTCTTGGGCTTTTCTTAGCAGCTATACTGAAAGAAGGCTGCTAAATATTCCAGGAGAATAGTAAAGCCTTTCTCCCTCTATACATGGAAATACACATGCCCTGGCTTCAGGCTTCTATTCCTTCTCCCTCTTCTCCTCATAAAACAGTTAAGAAGCCACAAATGCAACTTCCATTTGATTTTCTTT
>WBMY01010657.1:800315-819861 GCA_013397315.1 Donacobius atricapilla | reverse complement strand
GTGATTGTACCTTAACAGATACACATTGTTCTGGCTTTCAGGGTTTCATAACAAGTCAAAAACATGTATGTTCTGCCCTATATGTTCAGGGCACGTGGAGATATTTGTATTGTTTTGGTAGTAGGGGGGAAACGTCGAAATGCATGTAAAGTGCTTGAAAGGGTGGCTACATCTTTATTTGCATTTAAGATGACCTGTTCCTTGGCAAAGCATGATGAGGTGTGGTTTACAACATTGCATCGTTTGTGTGGGGAATGGGACAGATTGCTTACCATTTGTGTATTGTGGAGCCATTTTCCTGTACTGATAAAAAAATTCAGACCTTTACAATAGTTCATGCTGTGTAAACATGCAAGTGAGAAGGAGCCCCCCTCGCCTCCCCCAGGGTAAAGTCTCAACCCTGCACAGCTGGTGCTGTAAACCTTGAGGTAACTCACTGAGAAATACTCCAGAGTGAAAGCATGCTGTTAATCTTGTCTAGACACCCTAAGGTAAAAAGATGCCCATGCTCCTGCCTTTGAAGATTTCTAATTGGGCTCTTTTAGGTTAGCAGTGTTCATGAATTATTACCACCTTTATTTTTTTTTCCCCCATAGTACAAAACTGTGGTCAGTTTTGAACAAAATGAACATAGTTCAATAGTAAATTATTGCAGAAATACCTTCACGGCACTTAGTTCTCTTTCTTTCCAGAAAACATTTCTACAATGCAGCCATTATTAACAGCTAATAAAACCCAGCATATGAAGTATTTATGGATTTCAATTAGGTCCTTATTTATTCTTTGCATGGTTTTGTTTTGTTCTGAGGTGATTTTCCCCATTATGAATGTTCCTAACATAATCTTTTATTCCTCTTAAGATATTTTGCTTGGCACAACCATCTAGTTCAGAAGAGTCCATTTGAAACAATAACCAATTTCCAATAGTACTTACAAAATATTATTCAGGATGGCATTTTCCCAAGTACCTAAACAATATGGGAAATACCTCCTTTTTGAAAATGTATCTAACAGAATTTAATGCAAAATGAAGGGTTTTTTTTTCATCTTCCTACTAGTAGCTATAGAAGTCATCACTTCCCACAATATTGGACTCAATGTGTAATTTACAAAAAAAAAATGGCTAATGAAAAAGTATAACAAGAGAAAATAGATTTGTTTCTTGGCATGGTATAATTGCTCAAGAATGACAATCAATTCATAGAGAACTGGAATAGGTAAGTTGTGCATGAAGACGTAGGAATATTAGAAACGAATCTATTTAGTGTATTGTGTATAATGTCACAGCTGCCTCTTAAAATTATAAAAAATAGCAGAAAAAAGTATTGCCATTTTACATGCATGCATGTTTATGATGGATGTAGAAAAAACATGAATTTTGGGAGTAAAGGTTTAAAACTATTTATATACACTGGCAATTGTAGGAAAAAGTTACTCAATGTGTTAGTTAATAAATAAATATATGGAAATAGTGTGTGGAGAGCACCCAGGTGCTGCCTGACAAGCCTACGAGGTGTCTGTTCCAGAGTTACAACTCCTGCTTTCTGATGAGAAGAGGTGCTGATCCACTGAGTAGATCTAAAAACTGTAAGCTGTATGTAGACTCCCCCCCATGCTCAGGATGAGAGAAAAAATATTCTAGAGAGCCAGAAGCCTGAACTACATGTTGTTAGTCTCCAGTTATTACAGCCAGTACAACATGTCATTATCATACCCTAATCTTTTTAAAGGCAGTAATGCATACCATTTTTACCATCTACATTACTTTTCTGTGTTCCATTTTTATTAGAAGGATCTTCCAGAACTTCACTCTTTGAATGGTTAGAAACATCTGTTCTCCTGACTAGGTTTCTTAACGTACTTATGAGTGTTTAATTCAAGTTAAACTAACAAGTTTTTTGTTGGTTTAAAATGCTCTCCCCCGCCCAGGATTATTCTGGGGCTTTGATAGACAGCAAAAATGTCCCCTATCGCTTTTTGAGTTGTTGGGAAACCTTTTCTATTTTTCTATTATTTCTACAGCTTTCTCATTTCCTGTGCCCTGCATTTGTCTGCATTTGATTTACACTTGGTTTCACACAGATAACCCAAATTATACACAGAATTGTAGGTGAGTTCTCACCAGGACCTTGTGTTGGAAAAAAAATACATCCTATTTTCTACTGGAAATAAGTTCTAGTACAGCCTATAATTACATATGACCTTTTCATGGACATACCATGTGGATAGTTCTGTCACCCTATGATCAGTGCCCTGCTCAGTAATTTCCACTGATGAACTCCAATCCACATTAGAAATTTTTGGTGATCCTATGTACATGGCCTTTAGCAGGACTGAATTTTGGTCCATTTCTATTATTCATAGTCTCAAAGGTGATCACTCACTTCTTGCCTTGCAACACTGATTCTTCTTTATGCAGCATTTTAAATTATGACCACTCTGAACACTCCATGCCAGTTATCAAGACCACTGAACACTTTGTGTAAGTATTCAGCTGGATCATATCCTGACTTAATCTTCTTTGCTATTAACCACTGTCAGCCTCATATTTCCCATTTCTAAATAATACTTTTGCCTATGTTACTGCCATGGCTTAACCCCAAGCAGCAACTCATTCTGCCACACCCAGCCACTTGCGCACTCCCCCCAGGTGGGATGAGGGAAAGAATCAGAAGAATAAAAATGACAAAGCTCATGGGTTGAGGTAAAGACAGTTTATTACTGAATGCAAATGCTGTACACACTAACAGGGCAAAACAAGGAATTTAATCACTGCATCCCAGGGGCAGGCAGAGCCCAGCCATAGCCAGGAGAGCAGGGCCCATCACATGTGATGGGGACTTGGGAAGACAAATTCCATCACACTGAATGTTTCCCCCTTCGTTCTTCCTCACCCAGCTTTAAATACTGAGCACGAAACCATATGGTGTGGGATATGGTGTGGGATATCCCTGGGTCAGTCGGGGTCAGCTGTCCTGGCTGTGTCCCCTCCCAGCTCCTTGTGCAGCCCCAGCCTCCTCACAGGTGGGGTGGGATGATGGACAGAAAAGGCCTTGGCTCTGTGGAAGTGCTGCTCAGCAATAGCTAAAATACCCCTGAGTTACCAGCACTGTTTCCAGCACAAATCCCAAACACAGCCCCACACTAGCTGCTCTGAAGAAATTTAACTCTGTTCCAGCCAAGACTAGCACAGATGCTGTCCTGGGGTGACTTTATGATCTTTGTATCTCCATTCATCTGTTTAGCCCAGATATAACAGGCCCACCTTGTCTTTTGTCAGTTTATCTTCACCTTATTCAGGTTTGATTGTACTTCCTTACATCTCATTCCACTGAAACCAAGAAAAATTATCATCTACATTTACTCTATCATCTACAAAATAAGTTTATCAAGAAGAAATGTCTAGTTACTCATGCGCAAAAACTTCCATGTAAAACCATGCTGTATTTATCTCATTTTATCTTCTTAGCCTAGGTTAAGCACAACAACAGCTAGGAATAATCGAGGGAACAGAGCCCTTTGTTTGCCTAGACCTCATACTCTGGCTAAAGACATAGAAAAATATGTTTCATTCCTTGATTTTTATTGCTGTATAGGTTGGATAGAGAACTAGGTCTGGTGTTAAGCAACATCACTACCTCTTACCAAAACTAGACCCTTATATGGTGTGGATCTATTACTTTTTTTCAGACATTTAAGAAGCATTTTAAGCAAGGTACTTCACAAATTGTGTAGTCAATTCAGGTAAAAGGAAAACGGTTTTATTTGGTTAACACTACTGAAGCAAAGGAACCTGACTCTTTTTGCCTTGAATATTTCCAATTCTCATAATAACTACCCTCTCCTGAATACGTATATCCAGTGCTACTATCAGGAGAGCAAAACAATACATTTTTCCTTATGTTCAACTCTTCAGAAACAGCAATATGTTCACAAGACTGGCAATAGAAGCATAAGGCTAATATTCACCTCTGGAAAATGCTCCTTGCAAATTCTCAGTAAATATCACAAGTAATGAATATATCAGCAAAAACCTCATGTCTGCAAAGAATGTCTCTCATGCTGGATTTGCTTGACTGTGTTAGGTTAAAATTTCAATCATGTTCACAATGTGAAAATGAAATAGTCAAAAAGAGTAATTTAGAAAAGAGCTGACTCAGGGAGAGATATTACTACTATCAAACAGGAATAACTTATTTGCCTACATTGTGGTGGAAGATGCAGAGGAAAGGATAAGAAACAAAGTGTTAGAAGTTGGTTCTACCAAGTGATATGGCAGTTGTATTTCATTATTTGGGGCTTAAAAAGTCAGTTTTGCTACAGTTACTTTTGGAAATAAGTATACTGAACTTCTAAAGAGCTTGGTTTTGTTTTTGTCATGCACGACTTTAAAGTAAATCTGTATTTCCAGAGAACTTTCCACTGGGCATCCTGCAGCTGCAGAGCTCAAACACCTCTCTGTGGAGGTCATTGTGACAGGCTGTGCCTCAGTAGTGTAGTCTTGTATGTGGGAAATGAGGCATAGCAACCTGCCTTGGCTTACTCTCCATGGCCAGAACCTGATTGTCTGTAGTGCTTATGTATCTACTTCAAGGAAGTGCCGAAGTCCCACTTCCTTGCCTGAGCCATAAGGCTTTGTTTTGCTTCACTGTCTTAACTACAGAGCTCAATGGAAATCTTATATACTAGAGAATATAGTATCCATCCTCTGGAGTTAAACTTCCAATTTGAAGTTGTAATTTAAAATTGATTTCTACCTCTCCTCTTTAGAAAAGCCTTCAGCTTAAATGAAGGATTTAAAATTGTTGGTGTCAGAAAACATCATTATTAAATGGCCAGCTGCTGAAAAGACTTGTACTAAAAGCCTAAAACCCAGATAAAGAGTCTAAGAAAAATGCCTGCAATTAGTATGGATTCAGGTAGCTAAATTCTGAGCATAATGGCTGAGTTTATGTATAAGTGCAGTGAAAGCTGAAGAACTATAAGGTGACATAGGGAAAAATTACAAATGAGTTTTGCTTGGAACCAATTTAAAGCAATAGTTAAATGTCAAAATGAGTCAGATTGAGAACAGAGTATGCAGCGTCCTGTTATTGTCAGTGATATGATGGTGCTCATCAACCTGCTGCCACACAGCTGTAATGGACAATGTCTGGTGCAGTCACAGAGCTGCTGCACACAACTCGGATCACGAGGATAATAGCACACTCTCTTCAAACTACTTGTTTCATAAAATGCAGCCCTAAAGAACAGTTAAATAAAGGGTTGGAACCTAAATACCTTCTGTTAGAATGAGTAGCAAGCATCATGTGGGATCAATATTTCAGCTGGATTTTTAGTTTATTCATGGAAGTTCTATGGTGTGTTACATTGCATTTTAATTTTTTCCTTGCAAAGATGAATATTCCAGTTCCCTTTAGAACTGAATTGGATAAGAATACCAAAATGTGATTTAAAAACTGCTCGAAGGCAGTTCTGTTGAAAACCACAGCAGTCAAAGGCATTATTTTATGCTGAATATCAATGTTTAGGTAAATTAGATCCAGACCGCTGGATTTTTTTACACTTTGTTTTATGACCCTTTTGAATTTTATACAATTTTGTTTCTTATTTATTGAACTTTAGACAAGAAGCTATCATTACGTGTACTGCAAAACACTTCAGAAACCCTAATGCCAGTGTCTGTACAATCACAGAACAAAATAGATCAGTGTTGAGCTTACACTTACAGCATGATATGAGACAGTGGGAGAATATAGACACAAAGGAGAGCACAGAAAAATAACATGGTAATTTCAGGTAGCCACAGGGGTACCAAATGCAAAACTGTTGTTGGCAGTTTACATGGTCTATGTCCAAGGAGGTTCAGAAGGAATATCATGACATCACAATTACCATCCGCCCTCATCTTCCTGACTCGGGCATTGGTACAATGCACACAAAGGATGTGGACCTCTTCAGATACTAAATGATAATTGTAGGTGAAGTTTAATACTGTATCAGTTTTCCTTTTTTTACAGGGAACTCTAAAGAAGATGAATCTGGCACATTCATCTTAGCTTCTTGCTATCTCAAATGATCTGCATCTCTGTTCCACCATTTGAATATCCTAAAAATGTTGTGCAACATCAGATTTATCTCACACTGTCAGGATTAGAACAAAGATTCTTTCCTGGGACAGCTAAAGTATTTGTCAATTGTACTTAACTTCACATCATCCAGATTCAACAAAATCTCTGCCAGCAATATCTTAGAGATGGTCCAGATAAATTTTCAAGATCCTTCCTAATAGTATTTCTTACAATTCCAAGATTTAGTTTTCTGTTTTGATGGAAACATCCTGTCAGGACCTCCATCTTAAACAAAGGCATCATGGAAGTCATTTGCTGTTGCTTTTGTAGGACGTCCAAAATTTGCAAAAGTGGTTGGCATAACACCTAACTCTAAAATTGTGAAGGAATTTTTTGTTGGCTTGTTATGGTGGAAGTGCTCAGGAGAGGTAGCATTTAACCCAAGTTGCAATATATGTTAGGTAGTCTGCCTGGATATCAAGATAGGTTTTTTGTGAATAAGTAAGTATAAATAATTCAAAGTTAACGAAGCATCGAGCAAGGTAAGCTTAGAGACTCCTATTCAAGATCAAGGAAAATTCTGATTATGAAATAAACTCAGGAAAAAAGATTATTGTCTCAATCTCAACACCCCTGCTTTCACAATCCCTTCTTCACAAACTCAGACATTGTCTCCCATCCCTGCCCACAGCTGTTGCTTGCAATGAAAAGGCTTTGCCCCTTCAGCTGTGCTGCTGTTGTTTTCTGTGCCAAAGAGCAGGCTTTCAGAGAGCTGGGTTCTGAAGGACTGGAAAAGCCGAATGGTGGAAGGGATGGCAATCTGAGAAGTAAATGTTTGGTTTTATCCCAGCACAAATGGTTTTCAAATGTACAGCGATATTAAACTGACTCTACTGCTCAGTGCTGGCTTCACTTCCAGCGGAGTTCAAAAGATCTGACAGCTTCCCATAGAACAAGGGGGAGCAGCTCTACCTCATCCCACCTGGCTGCAGTGTGACAGACACTGAGTCATGGATAGCGCTTGGCATGAAAGTGAAAGAATTCCTTGATGTATATGTGTGAATGTGGGTTACAAAGCCAGCAGTAGCTACTAGGGGGAGATGCAGTTTTTTGTGAACCTTGGGTACCATACTGTTTAATGAATGAAGTTCAGCCTGGAATCAAGTGTTGAATTAGAAAATGGCCAAGAAAATTATTGGGAAAAAAAACATAGTAAGGAATTATGATCTTATTCATAGATCCTCAGAGAACTGTCTCACCAGAACTGTCTTTGTACCGTGTTTTTTGAATGTGGGCATAAAACCAAAGAAGGCAGAGTTTTGTTGGGCAAGCACAAGACTCACTCTTTTCTGGGTTTCTCATTAAAAAGCAGGCTTGAGAAGGCAGGAGGTGACACCTTCCTGACGCAAAACCTGGTGGGCAGTGACACCTGTGACTAAGCACTGAAGGGTGGAATAGAGGAGAGAATGTTGTGTTATTTTGGAGGTTTCACAACATTTTGACTTAGACAGAGTGAGCTAATGCTGAGATGATGGGAAAGGTGTGGAAAAGTTGCTACTGAGATCAATCAATACAAAGTAAAAATTCTTAGACAATATTCAATTAAAAAGGAAAACGTTTAGTTCAGTCTGGTAGAGGAGCTCCACAGCATCCTATTAGGGTAAAACATGTGAGGGGAAGGAACAAAAGGTATGGGACACCCACCAAACTCAGCAGGAAAAGCCTGGACTTTCTAGAGGAGGAGGAACAGCAGTAGTAAGCAGTGTGCATGTCAGAGGGTGTGATCTCTCTTGAGCACAGTTCTACTTAGTTTTAGGAACTAGTTAAAGTGGTTGCCTTGAATGACATTATTTACTGCCTAATGTAGGCCTGCATTGAACTGTTGTCTAATTTGCTGATGTACTTTGAACACTGTGGTTGTGTGTGTATGTCAGCTTCCCTGCAACAGGAAAAAGTAAAAGATTATTTCTATGCGAACATGAAAAACTGAAGAGATCAAAAAAAGTTGTTTTCTTAACTAAGTCATATTCTGAGTTTCCTTGTACTCAATCAAAATTGGGCATAAATAGCAAATACAGAGTCTTTGAAAAAAGGAACAGGCCAATGTCTTGGTCTTTTTCCCCTATGATTAAAGAAGAACAAAGTTGGTTTACTTTCTAGGGTTCAGTCTCTACTACATTAAATGTTTTGAAGAATAACACTGGTTTTTATTTGGCTGCACCTGATCCCAGGAAACTATTTTCTCTATCAGAAATGTATGTTCAAATCACACTGTATCTGCAGATGAGCACTGTTGGGGTCCAAGATGGGATACCTTCTCAGTCCAAGAGAATGTTGAGCATAAATTTGTTCATCAGACCTAGAACTGGTTCTCTTAATACAGTATTTGAGGGAACATCCTTTTATTTATTTTTAAAGTCCTAGAAATTAACATTATATTTTTTAAACTTTATATTACATGTATACAGTACAGTTTTATAGTTAGGCCAATATATACTATTTATATACTACAGTGCAGTACTGTACCTTTATAAAATACACATTTCTGGAGGAAAGAGGAAAGAAAGAAAGAAGGCATCTGTTCACTGGTGAGTACTACCAGGCTTTCCTTTTCGATTCCTCACTTACTAAAATATCACAAATAGAATGAAAGCACTCCATGTGACGTGTATTCAGCTTGTCCTCAAGAAAACCTTAATGTTATACATTGGTCTCTTCCCTGAGGCAGTCAGCATTCACCTCAAATATCCATCAGCAAGGGTATGAGTAGGGTGGTACTTTTGTATCACAGAAATTAGGACCTCCTTCCTTTTCTTCCCAAATAAGTTATTTTCCACTCCAGTAATTAGAAGATTTATTTACATGCAGCTTTTACGTGCTCAGTTTGACCTCATCTTTAACTCCTTAATTTCCACTTTGACTCTCATCAACATGTATATTTTATTAAGTAAATGAAAGAGTCTGAATAGAAAGGCTAGGATTTGTGAGGTGACTGGGCAGTTCTGGTTTTAATCACTGGAAATTTAAACTCTGCAAAAAGGTGTTCGTAAAAGTCTTCTTAGTTCACCACCTCTCCTCTTAAGACTGTCAGCTTTCTGTATTTTCCAGCCTGGCAGGGAAAGCTTACTGGAGATTGGGCCCTTATGGACATGGTTTAGTGGTGGACTTGGCAGTCAAAGATCTCAAAGGCCTTTTCCAACATAAAAAAAATGTATGATTCTTTGGTTTCAGTTTATTTTACTGGTAGTCAGTCCATCAATGTTCTTCTTCCAGTTTTGCACATGATTTATTTCTGGTACAAATAATGGAAGGTTCTTTATAATAATTTTTTCTCCTACACCCCTTTTCTATGATTGCTGTTGCAGGTCTTGATACAAAAGTATCAAACCCTGTAATTTGTTCTTATAAATGTTGTGTTGTATTTTCTGATATGGATATTGAGTACAATGTAGACATCTAAGTTTCATTCATCTCATAATTAAGACAAAGGCATTTTCCTTTTAAATTGAAGGATGCTTCTTAGAACGCATTATTATGGTTGGTGGTGGCACATTTATACAGGTTTTTGAGGCTCTAATGATAACTGAATATGGTTGATGAATCTGAAATTTATTTCCCAATTTTATTTTCCCATAAATATTTTCTTTATAGTATCACAACATAATATGAAATTTTCTGGTTTATACTTCATTAAACTTTTTCTATTTTGGTCTAATTTGAAAAAAGCTGGTTTAGATATATTCATGAAATCTACCCTAAAGTTTGTTTATCTGACTCCAAATATTAATTAAATCAGTGCTTTAAACTTGTATCTGGTAATATTTTATTGATTTTGTGTTTATTCCCACTTTATTTCTCATTTTCTTTCTTTTTTTCTTTAAGAAATAAATATCAATTCTAGTTATTTGAAATTTAGAAACATACATACAAGTTCTACACATGATGTACTTTTCTGCCCTGTCATTTTTTGCTTGGTATGATACTGAATAAAATAGAGCACTGAATTCATCATTCTATTGTTAATACTGTTCTGTTTAAGAAGGACTGTTGTATTTAGTAAGATAAATATACTACAAGGCAATCTGCTGCAGTGGACAAAAAATACTTTCCTTCTTTTTCCTAATTTGGAGTGATAAGGGAACACCTTCTGTTCCTTATTTAAGATATAAAAATGCAATCTGAGTTAATCCTTACAGTAATTATTATTTCTTTTTGAGATTGTTCCACCTCCCTTGCTGAGCAATGAGAACTGTTCTCAGCTACCTTGTTAAAACAAAGATGCAATATAATCACAAAATCACTGTCAGCCTCCTGAGTGTCCTTCACACCTTTCTGAAACTACCTTCCACTTCCCCCTGGATTGCTTTCAAATTATGTTATGAAGATTGATTTTGTGCCTTTTGGGGTAAGGTTTAGATAAATCTTTGTCCAAGCTGTAAAGCCTGCAAATGCTTTTGGGGCAATACCACATCTTAAGCACTGTGAACTGCTACACAAGGCTTGAAGTCAAACATCAAGAGATCATCAAAAGATCATTTTGAGAAGTAGGAAAAGTAATTTTCTTAAGCCCAGATCATATTTTACTCTTTTAGCATGTGAAAACTGCAGAAATACAATCTTATGTGTGGGGAATTGCTGTAAAACCAAATTAACTTTTACTGAGATTGGTTTGGGCATAAAAAGAGGAACAGATTAGCCAGAAGTTTTATGCAGATTCATCAGATTCTTCTCTGCCCAGCCTTGGTATGTGATTTTTCAGTAAATGCATGCCAGTTATGCCCTTACTGCCACATCTTTTCCTGCCCAGTAACATGTCTTTGGGATGTCTTGCTCAAGTTTTTAAGCTAAGTTATTAGACTAAGAGTTTTTTTATGATTCAAATAATAATGGCAGATGAAAAGTACTTTAGAAAGAGAAATACATTTTTAGTGTGAAATTCTCCATAAAAATCTCAGTATTGAAAGACTTTCGGGAAGGATTTATTGATCTTTATTGAAAAAAACTTTCAGCACTAAGTGCTGTGTGATTTTGCTGGCAAAGAGTGATAGAGTAGTTACCACTGCTGTTGATCCAAACATTTAGCAGGGCAGTTGTTTTTCTTTTGGATTTAGTGAGCTCTCTGTTGATGAACAGGAGAAGAGAGCAGCTAGAGTAAAGCTGCCTGGGCAGCTTTAAAATAGCAAAAAAAAAAATTTACAATCACACAGTCTATCTTGTCCTTTTCTTCTTCTTTTTTTTTTTTTTTTTTTTTTTTTTTTTTTTTTTTTTTTTTAAATTACGGTTTGGGAAAAGGACTGGGCATCAGGTTCACAGGTGTTGGTTGTGCCTGTGGGAGGCAGGACATCCAAATGGAGCAAGTCTGGTGGCTGTGCAAATTCCAGCTGTTGCTAGGACAGAATCTGCTCTCTGAATGGCTTTCCCAAGACTTTTCTGCTGAGTGAGGAGAGGTTATGTCAGCTGTTTGGAAAAGATTAAGTAATATGTGGCCGTGAAGAGATACCATGTTTTCAGTGGTTTCAAGCACTTAGGCTGAGTGCTGCCTTGACTTCAGGTCGTTGGTGCTGCTAATCACCATCAGTGAGCCATCAGTCTGTCTCAGCGATGCTGGATGAAGCACAGTCATGGATTTTAAAATGCCTTAGCAGAAGGCAGCCCTTTCACTGTTGTAGCTGTCCATTACAGAGAAAAGATTGTGGCATTCAGGTTTCTCACTTGAAAGAATTTAAATGCTTCTCTGGGCATACAAATATTTGAGAGTAACTATGGGCTGCTCTCAGCCCTCTAACCTTCCTCTGCTAGGTAGTCCATATACATCTTGTGATTCACAGATGTATGTGGATCAGTGACACGCTGAATTTTTGAATGACAGGATGTCCTGGATATTGTAAAGGTCTTCCTGAAGCACTACATTCCAATTTGGAAAAGAAGAATACACCCCAGCAGATAACCCAAGAAAGATTGCTGGCTACTGTTGTATACAACTGGTTTCTTCTAGTCTTTAGTGATATGAAGTTGATTTCCAGTCCTTTTCACAACCTGTAAATAATAAAAACCCCCACAGTATGCACAATTTTTTTTTTGCTATGTTGAAAACTTTCCATTCTGTACTGTGAAGAATCCAAGGTTGTTTAATATTATTTTCATAGACAGCCAGAAGAAGCTCTGATATACTGATTTGGCATTTTATTCTAGTTAAGAAAATATAATATAAATACACATATATTTTTAGAGACTCTCTCTCTCTCCCTCTTTTTCTCTATATATACACATATACTTTTTATATACTTTACTCTCATCAAAACAAACCCAGTGTATGCCGTATGGAACTCTAGAACTGAGTCACCAATATTCATTATTTTTATCTAACATCTATAATTAAACTTATTTGGGGTTCTGTTTCTGTGATTATACAGAACTGGTATAAGCACATTTAGTGCCACTGAATGTTTCAGGCACTAACAAGCCTTCTGCTACATTAAGCAATTTTATCCCCTGTAGCTCACTATTTATTAGTGCTTGCACCTAATAACTTCTGTAGTTAAAATTAGAACTTGTGTTCTTTACATTAATATCTATCAGCTCCCCATCCTGCTCACCAAGTGAATATTTTTATTTTTTCCTGTTGTGGGATGATACAAAGTAAATCTAAGTTCTATCTTAGAGTCTACTGCCCTTCTTCTGTTAAAGCCAACACACAGCCATTACCTGGGAATTGTGGCTGGTTTGACCTCCTCCTTCTCTCCTCAGTCACCTCTGTACCAGCTGACCTGAGGTGGATTTGGTTTGTTTCCTCACTGTATCTATGTTTGCTTTGCTTGAAGCCTTTAATATTTCACTTCAGTTCTGGTTTTAATCCCAGATGGCAACTAAGTACCACACACCTGCTTGCTCACTCTGCCCCCCTTCCCAGCTGGATAGAGAGGAGAATCAGAATAAGGTAAAATGTGGCTTGAGATAAGAATATGATTGAAACAAAGTGAATTATAATAAAGACGATAATAATAATAAACAACACTAGAATAGATACAAAGAAGAAAATTAACTCTATTCCAGCTGAAACAAGGACTACTCCTAATCTTAGCAGAGGATAGATAAGATAAACTGCCTGCTTTCTTTGTTTATGTTTACTGATTTCTGCAATGAACGGTCCTATCAGCTTTAGTGTAATTGCTTGTGGAATGTAAATAAGCATACTTATAAATAACTTGTAAATAAGTATACAAGGATTTCCCAGAGGTAAGAAGCACAATGATGAGAGAATAAATCATCAGCTCCAAGTAAAAAAAAACTTCTACGGTTAGGTGGTCATTTTATGTATAGCAGTCAGCCCATTTTCTTCAATCTCCATAGAAAAACTACCCATTGCATCATCAAATATTTATCTGTAAACACTGAGATGTAGAAATATGCATTGCACTGAAATTATGGAAGTTGCTTATGAATAAAATATAGCTGTTATAATCAGTTTTTTTCCCCTACCCTTACGATACCACCCAGAAGAGAAACAACCACAAAAAACTGATGCATACAGAGGTGTTAAAGATAAATACTCAGGATATCGCTTCATCTGAAGTCAGAAAAAATTATCATGTTTGATCAACAATAGTTTAGTCTGGAGCATGTACGTAAAAAAAAAAAAATTGTGAGACCAGATTTCCTCCAAAATGGCAGAGAAAGTGGAGTGATTCTTATGCAAGTAGATGATTCACACAGTGAGATATTATGAACCCTAGCTAGAATCAAAAAGAAGCTTCTTCCTGCCTCCAGATAACTCTAAAAATCAGAACTGTCAAGTTCAGATTGGTGCCTTTACAACCTCAGAGGCTGGGATTTGAGGTTCCATCTCTAGAATGGATTATATTTTTTTCTAAGAAGTATAACTTAGTTTAAAACATTTACAAGACCTATGAATAAAATGCAAGCTGAGTGCTGAAGTACGTAGTGAAAGTCATTTAACTGCTGAGGATGGATAACTATGGGTAGGCTAAGAGAGAGAATTAGGGGAGGAGATCAGCCCTCTTAAAAGTATGTTGTGTCTTTTAAACAGTCAGTAGAAATCTGGCCAGTTTGAGAGGTATCTAGTGTCTGTTGGACTCTGAAGCACTACTTGGTGGCTGGGCAGTAATGAAATACTTGAAATTTTCTTTAAATCGCCTGTTAGTTTCATTAAATCCTGCATTTTTCCATGATGAGAAGCAGCCTTTCCTGTTTACAATCCCCATTCTACCCACAGCTTCTGCTGTGCCACCCCAGTGCCTGCAGCTGGATCCCAGAGCCACGGCCCAGGCTGTACCTGGGATGTGCCACTCTGCAGCTGCAGCAGGCAGGGACACTTCAGGCAGCCTTCTGCTGCTAGTTAGAACTGCTATCATTTATTTGAAGCCCATGGTGATGGTTTGGTTTAAAATCACTAAACGGGAGGCAATCCCAATTGAAATGGGAATAATTCTGATCTCTAGTGTCCTTACTCACCCCAAGTATTTAATGTGCAGTTGTGGTTAAAAATAGAGGAGAGAATTCTTCAAGATTCAGTTCTGGAGAGGGACTCCTCATGTCTTGGGTTCTGAATTTAGAAGAAAAAGAGAACAACTCATACCATCCCTAGGTGTTTGAGTAAAATCCTCTTCACATGGGTCCCCAACCTCCCATTAACATAGCACCAAGATTTATTTTGTGAAACCGTGATTTGCAAGAACAGTGCTTTGAGAGCTACTGGCCCGAGGAGCCAAGAGCAAAGTGGTTTATTAGCTTCCTCTGGCATGTTTGGAATTACAGAGACCTTTGCATGGATAAGACTGATGGATATCTCACTGAGGATTTTGTTGTTAACTTAATTTAAAGAATTTTCCTTCACCTGGGAATTGCTCTGATAAATTTTATTGCAGGAAAAAACAGTTTGGTACACTGATATTTGACATTTTATTCCCATAGCAACTTCCCTCAGAGAGCCTTCCAGTTCAGTTATTAATGAGGTTGTTTTCACAGAAACTCTGAGGGAGGTGAATATTCCCACTTTCCAGCTGAAAAAGATGCTTCATAGTCTATTATACGTATCCTGATCTCACAGAGAAGTCTATTACAGTAAAGTGAAATTTAGATTTTCTATATTGTAGCAATACATTTTCTCAAGGAGCATCTTTTCTGCTGCTTATACCTGTCAACCTGTTTCTCCTTGCAGTGATTTCAGAGATTGTTTTTGTCAGTTCATCCGTAAGAGGACAACACGGTCAGTCAGAATCTCCCTTTTCTCCACAAAAGGGTGCTATGTTTTATCACTTAACAAAGGTCTTACATTTTACATTGGAGCTGGTCCTGAAACTTTTCTCTTTGGTTTCAATGTCAGTGTCTTTTGAACAAGATGTGTAAAGCATGGAGGGTCACAGAGGCTTCCCTGCTACTCACTGGCTGTGATAAGGGCCAGAACATCAACTCAGTTGTTCCTTGATGACTTCTGATGTTTCCAGTGGTGCCACTAAGTTAACAGCCTTTCTGAACCAAATCTCTGTCCTGTCACAAAACAGAACTGTTTTCATGCAACAAAAAGGGATCTTTAACTTACATTTTCACTGATCTTAAAAATAATTCACTGACTTGTGGGTTTGTAATAGTAAAATTTTGTAAATTGCTGGTTATGATAGGATACATGGTTGAGAATTTCCAATTACCTTCCTCTAAGCCAAATGAGTCAATGAAAAGAAACCTTTCTACTGGAAAGTAGGTTATCTGAATGCTATATGCTAACAGAACAAAGAAGCAGCCAAAACAGCTCTGTTATGATAAACTATCCTCTGGTTATACTGAAGATTTGACACTGCCTGAGTAAATCCTGTGACACTGTGGTCAGGGCTATGGACTTAAAACAGTTTCATTGTTAGCCAATGCATCAAACCTAATAATAACCTAATAATTCCAGTTATTCATGTCACTTAGCTTCAGTGCCAGTCTAAATAGAGAGAGAATCATGTTCCTTCATAGAATCATAGAATGGTGTGGCCATTTTCACGTGGCCAGCTTCATGTAACCAGTCACACTGAATCCTGTGCACAAGAAGTGAACATACCTACCATGCTGTGTGTTATTTTAAGCTACTAGCAAATCTTTTCTGACTTCAGGATTGTGTTAAGCAGGCTCTGGTCATTTCCAGAGATCAATATCTGTTACTTAGCAAAGGTGAGGATTGTTACCATTATTCAGTCCATCCAGAGGGATATCTGACCTCTGATGACATTTTTCATAGCACTGAGTTATACACCAATATGTAAAATCCCTGATCAGCTGCTATAGGTTTTCACAACAATCTACTGCTATTTGCTCTTTGTTGAAAACAGTGGTAGATTTGGCACTCCAAATTCCTTTTGCTTTTCTGTTAAACGTAATAGTAAAAGCCTATGTATGAAGTCCAATTGTTTTGAGGCTTTTTTACCTCAATTGATGGATGTTTAACCAGACATCATAACAGAAGATAATGAGATATTGAAAAGGTCTGCTTTAGAATTATGCTGATGAAGGATTACACTGAACTGACCCATACAGTCAAGGCCATCTGGGCTGACAGCTGATCATAAACATTCAAATTCCCATTCTCAGTTCATGATATCACATTGTCAGACTGATCAGATCAGTGGCCCTCCACCTCCATGGGCATGGGAGCCCAGAGTGTTAAAAGAGTAAGGAAAGGAGTGTTATTTGTGGTTGCCCTGCAAAGGGTCAGCTCTGTACAGATCTCTCTTCTTAGGCACAATCTTAGCCTTTCCCACTTTGTGCCTTCACTATATGCTAGTTCTACCCCTTTCTGAATTGCCTTTCAATTGATGATATCCTGAGACAGGAATTATTATAAATTTAATTGACTTTTTGCAGTGTAATCCTCCATTCATGCTTGCCACTGTTGTATTTTCTCTTTTTCCTTTTAAACTGTCTCAGCTGCTGCTGTTTTAAATCTTAGGAATTTGTTGAGGGAGCTTCACCTTGGTAATAGCCTGTACCATTAGACATCATCAGGATTTCTGAAGATCATTATCCCAAAATAAGACGACTAAAACCTATCATTGTCTGTGCTAATTTTTTTTGCAGCTCACATCATCAGTGGTAACATTAAATGGTTTGTCATTCTTTCCTGCTTTGTACTACACTGCCAATGAGGACATGCTAGAAATTTGGGCTTGATCCCTACTAGACTGTCCAGATGACTTTTTGCAATGATAACACATATTTCATGTCCCTTATATCTTTTACCAAGCTCTGACAGCAATATTTGACCTTCTTTCCATTGTTGTTGTTTATTAATAAGAAACAATTTAAAATGCATTAACTTTAATGAGTAACTTTGCCTTCAAGTAATAGCAATTGAACTTTATATTACCTTAAATTTTTCTGACATAGGATGTTTACTACTATTCTTACTTATTTTCAGAAAGTTAATTGGTTGCCTTCCTGGAATTGCCACTGAAGTCAAAAGACATGCTTAGCAGACAGTTTTACATTTGTCTTTATTGCCTGTGCTCACTTATGTGTGAGGGAAAATGCAAATATTGGTGTCAGTATATATAACCATGGGAGTGATCAGAGTTTGATCTCTACTTTGATATAAAACAATTCCTGTTAAAGTAAATTCTGTACTAACAAGCATTATAACTTCTCTGTGAAGGTGAAGGTGACCATCTCATTTCACTGCCCTTGCAACTGGACTTCTAACCAAAGCAGCATTGTAGGTGTGTCATAAGGTGTCACAATCAGCTTAATCTGGTCTAAACACTCATATTGCCATCAAAAGGAATGCTTGTGCTCTCCTCTGTTCCTGCTGTTTGCAGCATGCCAGAAATGGTGTCTCTGTGACTGCCTCATTTTCTTGTCAGCTTTTCAAAGAACAAGTCTTTTCCTGGGTGACCATGTGCTCTCATCATGACATCACATGAAAAGGTTCATAAAGGGCTAAAATACAGTCAGTGAGGTGGTCTTTGAGAGGTATTTAGTGTGGTGTAGGGCCTAAAGCGTATGATTCTGATGTTGGGAAATATAAATATTGTCTACTTCCTGTCATTATTAGGCTGTATGGAAATAGAAATCTTTCCTGTGAAAAGTGAAAAGGAAATTGAAAGGGAGAATTTCTTGAAATGGTCTCATTTCGGAAAAAAATATCAGAGATGCACTCACTCTAAATGGACACAGACAGCAATAACAGTGAAGCAGAAATCATCACAAATCAATACTCAGGTATTTTTCATTTCAGCTGAGATCAGTGAAGAGTTTGATTTTGTAGTTCTTTCTCTTCCTTCTCCAATAAAATGATGAAAAATGGAAAGAAGGCACAAAGCAAAATGATGAGAAAGACTTCAAAACTAGGTAACTTTCTGTTTACTTTCTTTGGAGCTGAAATCACATCCTTACTCCTAAGAACAGAACTTTCATATTGCTTTGTGTCCTTCAGACTGAGATTATTTATTTAAAAGAATAGCTTTTTCTCTCACCTCCTCCTGCATTTGCTCACACAAACCATCACAGGCAAGAATTGGCTTTTAAGTTACTCTTTTTTCCCCCCCCCAGCCACCTGAGAGTACTGCTGTATGCCTCTGAAACAGAGTAACCTGTCTCAAGATGGAGACAGCACACCAAAATCTCCAATTAGGAATTGTTATGGTAAAAATTTGGACTAGTTTTAAAGATGCATAAATAAGAAAATTATTTTTTAATCTAATGCTCCCAAGAAACACTGTGGGAGAGAGATGCAGTGGCAAGAGCCCTTCTGATCAGTACAATTAATCTTTGCCAGTAAACACCTATTCATGCTCAATTCTGCAGAAAGAATAGCTAATTTCATCTAATCTGTGTTAAAATTCCTGTGGAGCAAAGCAGCAGCTAAACATCACCACAGCTTCCACAGAACAAGAAATTTTTGTTTTTCTGGAGGACAATGGTAATAGCAACCCCTGGAGTCACTGGTGCTTGCTAGGGCTACCACCTAAACTTTAGGGAGAAGCTGGTGACTGTGTTCTTAGACCAAATCCTACTGCAGTTTACAGCTGTAAAACTCTGCCCTAACTTCAGTGGCTTGCAGACAAATCCCTCCCAGTGGATCACAAAAGTTGACACCCACATCCCTAAAAGCATCAGATGTCTTTTCTTGATTTTTGGTTTGGCGACAGACCTCCAATTTCCCAGACAAGGTCTGGAGATTGTGGGATGGCACTCAGGAGTTTCAGTTTAAACTTCCTTCAGAGAAAAGCTGTAATGATTTGCAGTCTGTTTTACTTGTCCAAGGAGGAAACTTTGTTTTACAGGCTTCAGGTAGCTGCCTGATACATTTTTCAGAATAGATGTATTAATGGCAGTATCATTTTAATTTGTCTTATTGGGGGTATAAGCAGTTCTGGAGAGAAGTTTTCATTTGATCCTGGGTTCAAACAGATTCTTGTTTACCAAGAAGTCACAGTTTCCTTCTGAATGCAAAATCTCATCTCTCATCTCTTTTTTTCTTT
>WBMY01010657.1:637142-800295 GCA_013397315.1 Donacobius atricapilla | reverse complement strand
TTTTTTTTTTTTTTTGGAGCTTTTATAGAATAGCATTAGAAATGCAATTATGTTCTTTTACAGAATTAAAAAGGAAGAAGAGTTTTGAGAATCAGTCCTAAGATCTTTTTTACTTAACAGCTTGCTTACTTTCAAATGCTAATTTCCTTTAGAATTTCAATTTTACTTCTGGTTATGGCAACACATGCCTGTTCTGTAACAGTGCAAATTATTAGCTGATTCACCAAATTCTTCGAGTCTGTTTTTGTAGCATTTTGGAAAATAGTACGCTGTTTTAGTTCTTTCCAGTATTCATTTTAACTAACACATGCAGAAAATTCCCCACCCATTTAGGGAAAACCCCACTCATTTTAACGATGTGAAGTGAGGTGGATTTCACTAATTACAGCGTAGAACCCCATGATGCTGGCACTGCTTTGGATGAACATGGTCTAAATATTCTCTGAATTTCATCAAATATGTGGCTAAATTGCATGTGAAGTGCTGCCTTGTAGGAGGATTGACATAAGGAAATCAGTATGTCTGTAATGCATCACAGCAGATGTTCTTTAGCCCATTCTTTTATCTATGATATCAGCTATTTATTTATAGAATATAGAAATAAGAGAGGTCTAAAGAAAATTACATTGCCGGTTTTCCGGCACTGAGTACTGGTACTGAGATTTTCTCCCCATTTTAATAAGGTTGCTTTCCCTATGTCTTCTTTGAAATGTGACATAGGTGGAAGATAACAAGAAACTCTGTCTCCCTGTTTTCTTTTTTCTTGAAACAGACTTTTCCTCTGAAAAAAGTTTTAATGGATAATTAAACTTGCTGCCAAATAAAAATGCTGTTATTTTCCTTGACAAAAATTAAGCCTTATGCTGGGAAAACAAAGCTGGTCTTGAAGGTTTGAATTGGAATTCAAGATTACCTTTTCAGATTTCCTTCTGGCCCAGTTCAAAGCTGGACTACATTTCTGTGATGTGACTCTTCTTCAAAGGTATTTGGATCTGATCCTTGTATCCCCTTCTGTAGGTCCAGGTCTTGTACCTGTTTACAACTCCCATAGCCCAGCACACCACCGGCTCAGAGGGAGCAAAGCTCAGGTCATGCAGGTGCTGTGAGGACACCCATGAAAGGGAGATGCAGTCCAGCCAAGGATCCCATCCTGCAGGTGGCTTCATAAGGAAGCAAAATACAGAAATGAACTGTTGTGGAAAAGCCACTTTGAATCAGTCAGGAGTTCTGAAATGAAAGTCTTTTGACAATACAGGAATCTTTCAGTTTGATTGGAAAAAGTGAAGTATGTAAACATGATCTGACTAAAATGCATTGTTAAGTTGAAAACAAAATTAGCTGAATTTTAAATAAAAATTGATTTGCCTACAAAGATCTTAAATTCTTTCTGATTGCAAATAAAGTCTGAATAATTATAAAAACATTTTAACATAATTAGTTTATATTGAGACTAAAACACTCACTGATCATCAAGAATTGAGACATTGTAATGCAATTTAAATATAAAGCCCCTAAATACGATTGGAAACATCATGATTTATCATTAGTCAGATAAAACCAGCTCTGAAACTTCTTTTTGGTTATGTATCTCTATCTAACTAGTAAGTTTCCCAGTTGAATAATGTATAGTAATGTCCCATTTTACTCAGAAACCTATGAAGCTGTGCAGATTTGTACTCTTCATTGACTTCAAAGTCATGCCTGCCTTTATCATTCTGTCAGCAGAAATTAATTTCTTCCTTAATTTAAGCAGTGTCTTTCTTCACTAATGCACTTACCACGAACAGAGCATGATGGAATGTGACTCCTTATGACTACCCAAACCATTTTATGACCCTTAATTTAATTTTTAGGCACTCTTCATGTTTGTCCTGTCTATGTCCATTCAAGCAGGGGATTGTATTACTAGTATTGAATTTATACGACTGTGTGTACTTGGTTACTTGTCCTGTGTGTTTTGTGTGGAAGGACAGCAACAATTTTAACAAGACCTGATGGCTGCTAAGATCTACTGAGGTCCTGTCAGTTCGGCCTGTGGCTCTCCCTGGAAAAGGCTGGAGCATCTGAAAAGTAGACGGACATAGAAAGAAGACTGCAGAACTAGTTTGAAATCCTAAAAGCAGTACTATCCAATGAGTCTCAGGTCAAACCAGACAGGCCAAAGCTAGAAGGAAATTTGATTTAGTTATTATTCTGTTTTCCTGATTCACAGAAACAGGAAGCATTAAACCAGCCCAAAACAGACCTTCAAGACAGGTCAGACTTAAATAAAAATCTATTTTCTTGGCTAATGACCAAATCATATCTCCTTGTTTCTATTTTCTCTTCAGTGAAATGATCAGTGAGAATGAATCTCAATGTGTTGGCAAGCTCGTTGTGTTAAAAATATGACTTTACTGTACACCTCTTAATGCCTTAGTGCTCATGTTCTGGTTTTGGCTACTCCCAGACAGTCAAAATAAATCAGTAGGACTCAACCAGGAAAGGAAAGTCTGTATTTAGCTTATCAAGTTCTTCCAGAAAGGTCTCTACTTTATTTTTCATTCTGCAAAGCACCTGTATGCCTGTGCTTTGGTCACGTTCAGTTGGATATTTTCTCTAGGAGAAACAAAGTTCTTTCAGGTAATGGTTATTGAGTGTATTTGGACTAATCACATATACATGCAATTAATATTCCTCATCTGCAGTGAGAAAACAGATGTCAGCTCTACCTAGAATCCACCCAATATTCATATTGCCTCTTTAGCTAAATGTAATTGACACTTGAACAAATGATGTGCAACGTGAGAATATTTTGAACAGTAAAACTGCAAATGAAAGGGTAGAAATGTTATATTCATTGTGAGATCATAAATCAAACACATAATACATAGTGGTATGCTGTTGATGTAACTTCTTTGGGTTTTTTTGGTTTAAATAAACATAGTATTTGTGAATAATGCAGCAGAGGTGAATGCATATAAAATACTTCATTGTTTTAACATATACCATTATGTATACAGTGCTAATTTAAAAAAAAAAATAAAAAATAGGCATTTCCACTAAAACTGTCCTGTATTTTTGCAGTGTGGTTGTAAAAGCCCAAGTCTGTGATGTGAATATTTTCCCCAAAGTATTCTTTATCCTCAGGGAGCAGTGGAGCAAGAAATAGTTACTTTATCTTTCACTAGCAAGTTTCATGCCAAATATCTGCTCCATCAGGGCTCATGCAGTTTGGAAAACATGCATGAGAAGGTGTGGTGTGAAGTGAAAGCTGTGCCACAGCTCTGCCACAATGTGATGTGTGGAATTTGAATCAGTCCACTGATTTCTGTACCTCCTCTTCCACAGTAGTGTATGCGCCTCACACGTTAAAAATGGCTTTCAGTCTTCGCGGTGCTTTTATAAAGCACTATTACCTGAATTAGCTCTTACTACTCCCAATTATTTGTATGTCTGAGCTCTAAGGTACTTCCTATGCATAATTTTACAGCTGCCTGGAGATATAATGATTCATTTTTGTGCAGACAGAGGCAGAAGATACTGGAGCACTCATCTAAGGTCACATGAGAAGACTGTGGCATTAGAGGTGCTCCTGTGTATAACTCAGTCACAAACCACTGCACTATCCTTCTAGGTACTCCTGATACTTTGAGGACACTAATATATTTGACCAAGTATGTATAATGGTTAGGATCACATTTTTTTGCTTTGCCTGGCCAGCAGGATGAAACCTTTAATTCGGTTGTGAATCCTGTTACCATCATCTTATTTGTTCAGGATTAAACTACTAGAAAATGCTCCACGTGGGGCTAATTTGAAAATATTATTCTAATCCAAGTAAGGTATATGTGCACTAGAAGTTGTTAATAGAGAGTTGAATCTGTGCAATGGAATGAATTTAAGGTTTATTTGAGTATGACTAAATGGAAAGAAACAAACCAAAGTATTTATATGTATATAGACAACACATTGCTGAAATTAACAGGCATCCATTGCTCTAATACTGTAATGTCAAACAGGTGTCATAAATGCTGATCTATTTTGACTCTTAGTTAGCAAAATATCTGGTTTATTCCATATTCCTTCTTATTCCTTTTGAATTAATGGTCACATTTTAAGGGATGAAGGTGGGAGATGAGGGAGGGGAAATTATAATACTTGATTTTTCCAAATTGATGGAAATCAAAGAAACTGGAAAGAAGCTCTCTCATAGTGCTGTTAATAAGTTTCATTCTGGGGGTTTACTTGTATGAAAAATTACCTGAAGACAATACAAACAAATTTTGTTTTCTGAAAATAGTTCTTACACTCAAATTGAGAGACAATGTGTAAGACCTCCAAAGTGTGGTGTGGTAACAAAATGAAAGAAGTGCTCTAAGAGTTGGAAATCCTTTTTTTTTCTCTGAGTAAAAGAAAGTATTCTCTTGTGAATTGAAATATTTTCTCTTGAGTAAAGAAAGCTATTTTCAAAATAGTCATATTACTGATATTGAAGAAAATGTCCTTCTGCCAGCCACACCATTATCTCAGTGGGGCTTTGCACTAGAAAAATGTCATTAGCTACAACACCAGACACCACAAGAACGAGAAATGCCATGTTTTGGAGGACAAGAATTTAATACTCATGATGTCCTAGTTGCACAGAAGAAATGGCAGTGCCTGGAACTTAATGATATTTTCAATATTGAAAATGACAGACGTCATGATGAGCTGTAATTCTTCTTAGCATAAGTGGTGATATTTTGGCATTGAATTTTCACCAGAAAAGACAAAAAAACATATAGGGAATGTGGAAAAAAAAATAGATGTACAAAATTAGCCCAAAATTTTGAGAGTGTGAGTTCATAAACATCTGAGGAAAACACCTGAGGTGTATGTCTAGTACCAAGGTGGCCGTGAGCTTAGCTCAACCCTTCACTGGTATCAGGGAGGTGCTGCTCTGTTCTAGATGGGATTGTTGCTTAAGCATCTTAGTTTTACTCAGTGAATTTGGTATTGGTCTCAGCTGCAAGGTAGCCCAATTTTTATTCTTTCCTGTAATCCCAAAGGAGGAACTTCCTCAGTTTGTGAATCTGCAATGTTGTGAGTATGTTTGAATGATCAAAAGAGATTGAATTGTTTCACTTTAGTGAATTATCCATTTCCAGAGAACCACAATGGCTGCAAGCCTTGCTCATTTTAGATGCAGGCTCAGGCATTTTTGCATATTCCATCAGTCATTTAAAATTGGCTTTATTTTCTCCTGCAAAAAATGAGTTACAATCATTGTGCCTTAATTTAAATAAGGCTCTCTGTTAGCTACAGAGAAAAAATAATCTTCTATTTCTTAGTGAAGATATGAAAATATAACATTCCACTTCCTACTCAAGTTAAACATAGAAATTAAGAAAATTTGATCAATTGTTGTGGCTGTGATTCTTAACCACTTATTTAGCTTACTAGTAATCCATCTTCAACTCCATGGTCCAGTGCCTCATTTAATAATATCATTCTTATGCAAGTCCAATTTACAAATAATCTAATTTAAAAATTAAGTTGTTCTAGTCATTCAGAGCAACAAACACAGGAAAGATATAAGTACAGAGAAATAGAAGTTATTTGGACAATAAAAAATATCCTTTTCATAGCTACTGATAAATGGATGATCTTAGTTTTACAAAAACAAAGTAATTCTTCAAACTGATGTATTTCAAAACATGTCAGGTTCAGAATATAATATAGTCAAGTATTACTGAAATGTGGCTTGACTCAAATTGGGATAATTACAGACTGTTTCAACAATTTCTCACTTGTTTTGGCAACTGGACTCAGCTGAATGACTGCAAGGTAAAGAACAAATTCAAAATAAGCTTTTTTTAAGGAACATTCTTGTTAAAAAAATAGCAAAATAAGCAGGAAACATGAGAAAGTTTGAAAACAGAAGAGTGACACAAGAAACACCAGCATGCTGTGCTGAATTTTTGCATTATTTTTTCATATCAAATAAATTAATGAGATTGACATGTTCTTTAGGATATTTTCAACGCTGTGGTGAATTCCTACCTAAATTGAGAGTCATCTTAGACAGCCTAGTTATGCATTTGGGAGGGTTGACTGGTGGGAGCAGGATTTAAATGGATGTAAGTTTATGTGGAAGGGAATTTTGCTAAACTGACTATCTAGTTCATCAGACCATTACTGGCCAGCAAGAACCACAAGAGAGTGCCCCACTGGTAAAAACTCTCAGCAGAGACCCCAGTTGCAGGCTGCTGACAGACAATCTTGCTTCTCAAACCTCTGGGCAACCCTAACTCTTACAGGAATTCAGCTCAAAATTTTTCTCCCAGTTTTCAGTTTCCAAGCAAGTTATAAAGCCTTTGCAAGGTTATGCATTTTTATTTCAGTATCCAAATTCTAAAGCTGCTGTATTCACCATCTTTGTTTCCTGGAGAACAGTCTGCTACTCTCAGCTCCGTCAGCTCTGGGCTTGATTTGTCTCCAGCAATTACCAGGAAGGTCGTTGCTATGCTGCACAAATGGAAGGAGCAACCATGTTTCCTTGAAGGCAGTATAAGCAAGCATAAATAAACAAATGCTTTGTGGTGTTAATAGTGTAAATAAGGTATTATTGCAACAGAGCAAGTAAGATATTAGCCCTTTTCAGAAGCTTGAGAGCTATCAACCTTTCAACTTTCTATGTAAAGCTTAGCTTAAGACGGATAACTTTTTTGGCAAATATTTAAAGTATTATGAGTTTTATAGAATTTTCTCCTTCATCTTGATGTGAGTTACATTTTTGTTGTATTTGTTCTTGTTATCACATTTTTGGGTGGATGTGGCACAGGTTGCCCAGAGAAGCTGTGGCTGCTCCATCCCTGGAAGCGGTCAAGGCCAGGTTGGATGGAGCTTGGAGAGATTGGTCTAGGGAAAAGTGTCCCTGCCCATGGCAGGGGGGTTGGAACAGGATAATCTTTAAGGTTCTTTCCAACCCAAACCATTCTATGGTTCTATGAGTTTTCCAGTGACAATCTGTCTCCACAATTTTGCTAGTTACTGTTATATCAATGACAGGTGCAGAGATGAAAGTCCATGGCCAAAGCCAGGAATATAAGAAAGTTTTAATTTAAAAAAAAAAATCCTGTTGCACTGAACTTTGTCATCTCTGGTTCACTGAATTTAGTTCTAAGTGTGATTCTTTTCTGAGAAGTAACTGTAAAAACTGTATCACACATTGACATGTTTGTGTTTCAGTGACTTTGCATCAATTTTGTTCAGGAGGTTGGAATTTTTTTAAAACCACCAGATACACCAATGAAGATTTGAAGGTCATGCTGTGTTTAAACCTCATGTAACACCAATAAAAATGGAATTTCTGAGACATGCAATCTCACTCACCCTTTCAGCAAAACACTTCAGTGTCTAGAGCAGACTGTGCTGTCAGATTTTCCTGAAGTGCAAGTAAATCCATTCTACTGCCAACCTAAAATGCAATCTCTCAAAACAAACTTATGCTAAAATTATGAAATAGTCTTGCAATATTAGCATTATGTATTGCGTTAAGGTGGAAAACTTTGGAAAGGCTGATCATACTACCTCATCAGCAGACAAGCTTCCACCACTTGAACAAAATATGGGAATTATCCTGAAGAGTAACTACTGTAAAAATACTAATTATATGTTATTACCTATCTGTAGGTAGAAGATGTTACTTACTTGAATTATTCAGTGTCCTTTTAATAGATCTCAATATTTCTGCAAAATGCTGAGCAGTTTTTGCTAATGGCTACATAATGCTAACATTTGTCTTGTTACTTGGTTAGGACAGAGATATATTTCTTTTTGGAGATACTGGGCACTGAAGGCATTAGTCCAAGACGAATTGATGAACAAGATGAATGCAGAATATTTTGAAGCAAACCTCTTCTTTGGTAGTTATTGAGTATATTTGGTGTCTTAAAAGAAAAAATGAAATACCACATGGTAAAAAGACACTAGCTGGACACACTAATTTCGTTTCTTATCTAATTTCTGATTCTGACTTAGCACACTACAAACTATTCTCCTTTTCTTCTCTCCTTTATTTTGCAGTTAACTTTGACCACTTTCAAATATTGCGGGCTATTGGGAAAGGGAGTTTTGGAAAGGTAAGAATCAACTTATTTTTAGCAGTTAAATGTCTAATAGGGAATACCGTTGTGTTTTTCTGGCTTGATTATGATAAAAAAACCACAGGTTTCATAGCCTTTTCCTTCTTAAGGACATCTAACAACCAGTATGAACTGTCTATCCATTAAATTATTTCTATTGTATCTATTCACTAAAAAGAATTGAGCAAAAATTATTATAATTATTATCCCAGATGGAGATTTACAGAATTTAGAAATCTGTCCTGGAAACAAAAATCAGCAAAAAGGTAGGAGCAGACTACTTCTTTAGACAGTCCACCAAAGTGATCTTATTCTTAAATCTCTGAGCTTATTTGTGTCTTTAAAATAATTGCAGTATTTTAGAAGCACTTTACATAGAATAAATCCTCTTGAGACTGTGTAAGCTGACATACAATATAATTATGATCATTGAGTAAATGTTTGTTCAATTCAACAGGATTTTTCTGAAACAGAGAAGATTAATGGTTTGTTTACACTTGAGTAGACAACCTTTCTTTCCTATAATAGTGATTATAACAAGGTTTTAAATTTACAGTACAAAGCCACATAGCCATATAGAATACAAATTCAAAGCCACAAAGTCAGAGAAAATCATATTTTAAAAATATTAGAAACCATTTCTCACAGGCATACATCTGAAGGTGAAATATAACTGATACTTGATCAGGCTGATCAAACAACAGCTGTCTAGATTTTGATTTCAATGTCTCCTGAGTATATGCCACTCTGTGCTGGTGAGGCACTTCTGTAGCCATGCATTAAGAACACATAAAGGATTTTGGTGGTTCTTGGCCTCCATGCAGAACAATGACTTTAATTTTAGAGAGGCCAGAAATACTTCTTGCAGAACAGCATGGTCCTTCATGTCATGGTCCTTATTCGATTCAGTAGTTTTCAGCAGAAACCGTCTTTGAGGTCAATAGGAGTTTATGCTGCTTGGGCAAAAAGGTACTTAAAACCCCCGTAAAATCAGGGCAGCAGAGATCTGTGATTGTTTATTGTCACAATACAGAGGTGGGATACCATGTCAAACTAAATGAAGGTCCAAGAGTGCAAGTTGTGCAGGAAAAAAGTTAAAGGTATATCCAGATCATGCTGACCCTCACAAAGGAACAGCTACTTAGAGCAGAGTTCAGCATTCTTTGGTTGCAAATCGTCTACTTCTGAATTTACTTGGCAGATTTTTAATATACAAATAAAACTTGTTTCATCAGAATTTCTAACCTGCCCTCTTCCAATGTACTCGGAATCACTAGTAACTGGAATATGCTGAGTATAACTAACTTAAACATCTTCCACAAACAAGCAAACAAACAAACAAACAGTTTCCTGTCATTTATGAAGACCAAAGGATAAGCAAAGAGCTACCTTCACCTTTGGCAAAGCAAAGTCACTGAAGTCAGGAAGGCTTCTTTTAGAGTAGTGCCCTGCACCTACCACTGATCCCTGCCCTGGTCTGTGCCTCTTTCGGTCTGCACAGATAATACCCCAGGTCTGTGCCAGTGTCTGTCTGCACAGATAATAGCCCAGGTAGGTTTGCATGTGCCCAGGGGTGTGGGAAACTGCTCTGTAAGTGGCCACACACATCCTGACACAGCTTGCCAGTCACTTGACTTGAGCAAAAGAACTGCCAGCTTACACAGAAGCTGTGGCTGTGATGGCCCTACGCAGGCTCACGCCTCGTCTCCTTCATCTGTCCGTTAACAAGGAGCAACCTGAGCTCTCAAAGGACACCTTCGAAGTGAGCCTGTTTATTTCCAGGAAAAAGAGCATGCTTGTGGTTTCTCTTCTCTCCGCACACATTTCCTACCCTCCTCAAAACTGCTGTGGTGTATCTTTTTCTGAAAAATATGCATCAGTGTCTGCAGGACAGCACCTGCTCATAAGGTGTCCCTAAGAAGAAGTGGGTACAGAGGCAGCAGCCGAAAGCAGGTGGCCGCTTCTCAGAAAAGACAAGCACTTGAGATACAAAGTATTGGATGTCGAATGTCCTAGGAATTCCTGTGACAGCAAATGTTGCGGCTGTGAATTGAAAATGCCAAAGGCAGGGAGCTGATTTCTGAAGCCAGCTGGGGGGGACAGATCACAGCTGCCGAAGCAGCCAGCCCCAGCGGAGGAGCTGAGGTGCTGAGCATCACCTTGAGCTCTGTGCTCGAGAGCAAGCTGAGCAGCATAGAGGCTCTGCCATGCCAGATACCTCCTGCAGCAATATCCTGCAGAGGCCTAAGGTTGCTGTAGCAACCACAGTAATTTAAGAAATATTGAGAGAGAGAGAGAGACTGAGATATTGTACCAAGAGCAATAAAATAAAAAAAAAAAGAAAAAAAAGAAAAAGAAAAATAGAGCGTGTCTTAAAACATCCTATTGCTCTCAGAAAACAGAAAAGGCCACAGAGGAGCCATAAAGGAAGCAGGCAGTTTAAGGAAAGCGTGATACTGAACATGGTGTTATACGTTGCAAGATGCTATAGAGCACAACAGACCCTGAGCAGTAAACACCCTGCAAATGAGATTAACAATCTTGCATCCTTTTTTGACATTTTCTGCTGCCAGGTACTTCCAGAAGGGCAATAATAGGAAAAGCTGCCAGCAACGAGGCTTCTAAATGAACAATAAAGGCAAGACTGACTCACAGAGACAGACATTTGAAATGGTGACTGACTTACCATGTTGTGCTTTTGGCTATGCTATAATAGGTCATTTTAAAATGGGCTTCTTTCTTTCCCTTGGCCATGGAAGGAAAAACAAGGTGATTTGTCAGAAGCCTGTACTCATCTGGGAAAAAGAAGCCTGTTACACCAAGGACTTTCCTGTTGCATTTGACAACTGCAAAATAAGGATTTAAGTTTAGAGGGAACTCATACTTTAAATATGTTTTCTGAGGATTGTGCAACTCTATTTTCACCAATACAGATTCCTCAAAGTGGGTTCACAAGAACCACACTCATATAAACCTGTAAGAAAATTAGATATTTCTAGAAATATCACAGAAACATTCACCAGTTTCCTGAATGCCGTGGAGAAGAGTGGATCAAAATCAACCAATAAGTCTTCATAAAGTACATAAGCTTGTTTTATTTTCCTGTATGATGTGAAAGGAGGAGGGCTCCTTTGCAAGGGCAGAGACAGTAGAGACAGAGACATGGGATACATTAGAAGTGCTGTCTCCTACTTAATCTGGCTATTTTTTTTCCATGTTCTTATATGTAGAGCCATCACGCTTCTCAAACAAAATATTGCAAAAAATCATATATTTGAAGTACAAAACCAACAAGGATTGAAATATAAGAATTCTCATTGTCCTTTACTGCAACAATAACCACGTAATTGCAGGGTTACTGCTGCAAAATAATTTGTATTCAGGTGTAACAACTAGTTCTCAGACATATTATAGTACCAATTTTCTCTGACTTTTCTGTTCGTGGGAGTAGTTATATTAAACAATCTGATCTCCTTTAATTAAATTAAAATTATAATTTCAATGTACAAACTCTCTCCTGTTTGTCCAAGATGCTGAGACACAAGGCTTAGTTCTGATTAATTTGGTTGTATAAAACAGTGACTTCCTGTGATGAAGTAAATGAAATTACAGCGGTGTAAACCAGATGGGAGCCCAGAATCATGTCTGCACCAATTGAGGATACTTTAGTAAATAATATGCAAAATATTTCAGAAAAAAATATGCTTCTATCCTAAAAGCAACATAACATACAACAGCAGAATATTAATACTGCTTTACAGTATAACAACCTGTTTTTTAGCTTGAGTTAATATGAAGGATACTAAGCAGATGCTTCAGCTGCTCCAGATGTCATGCTTTGCTCAGGGGAATCTGGGAATGAATCTCCCTATTTAAAGGAAATCCCCTGGCAGCCTGAAGACAAACTTACGATATCCAGCCTCTTTGTGTAAATCTTTCCAGCTCTGCTTTTAGGCTAAGACTATGAGAAATAGTTTTTCAGAGCACATGGGTAGGACAGACAAGGGAGCAGTATTTCAGGCAGATGCTCAACAGCAGGTTCATCAATTCCCATCTGGAGTGTATCTGATTTCTGTCTTGTAGTCCTCTGTGTTGGGGTGAGTGCTTCTGCCCGTGCAGAGCCACAGCTCCTGTGCTGGGCTGGCAGTCCTCATGGCAGCTAGAGCTGCCCCATCTCATCCACTGCCATGAGATGCAAATGTTATACAGAAGCATGGGTGAGTGTGCACCCCAGCTTCCAGCTCTCCGCCTAACAGTGGCCTTGTGCAGAGGTGTCTCTGGCTGTGGGTTTGCATCTCTCCTCTTTTATCATCTCTTGTGAAATCACATCTTGTGGCTTTCTGAGAGGTCTAAGTACTGCTGTGCTAAATTCAGACCAAAATTGAGACTAAGTACGCTTTGTTCTTTCCAGACCATGCACAGCAGCTATAAGTCTCTTCTAGTGGGAAACAGGAGAAATCTGTGTTTTGCAGCAAGTCTGATATTTCAGCCATCACCATCTTTTGCTCTTTGTTGAAACTACCCATGGTTGCTCAGCCAACGCAGCAATTTGCAGCTTCCTTCAGCAAGCCTCTCTGTTTTTTCCACGTGAAACCAGAAGAAATCCAAGAAGGTAGTTTAGAAGTGGGCCACAGCACATGCTGCCGGTGAAAAATGAAGCCTACCCCTACAGCCATAATCTACTCCTTTCCTTCCCCAGCTTCTGAGGGAAAGTGGCTCCAAGTCACTCTCTGGTCAAATTTCTTCTAACCTGATAAGTTTTAAGGCAGCTCACTGTTACCTTCTACCAGAAATATCAAAAGACATCACCCTGTGATAACAACTAAGATAGGTAGAAAACCTCTTTAGAAAGACAGTATTCTCACAAGAAAAATTTAAAAATAGCACCATACCATTAATGAAGAGAAAAATAATGGGGTTCATAATGCCTACCTTTAAACATGTACAGCATAGATGCCTATATCCAAACTGGTAATCTATAGTCTCTTTAGGGGACATTAGAAGGAAACAATTCCAGGTACAGAGGTAGTCTCCTGTACCTCCTTAGATCCATACCTTTCATGGAGATGGCTGCTGTCCATCTCTGCTGACTATGAAGCTGGATATTTGTTGAGTTCAGAACACATATTTGCTCTGAATCATCACACTGCCTGGCCTTTGGTAAATGATATTCACAGCAAAGTGGAAAGAGTATGAGTGTGACAAGTTTCCATACTGGTACATGTAAATAAGGCAATTCTGCACAGACTTTCTTCATAATGAGTCATCACAGAATTTTTTTGTTGCGGTGCCAGAACACCCATTTATCCCTATTTTAAAATTGCTGCTTTGGAACAAAACCGCCCTAACTTAAACATTTCCCATTAAGACTGCACATGTGAGAAGAGCTCAAGGGCTTTTCTTTTCTTTCTTGTGTTAGTGGAAAGTTTCAATCCATTGATGTCCTGCTTAGAAGAGCTGGCAGCCAGCAGGTAGAAGTGCCAGGGAGGATCCCCACTATGATCCAGTGCTGTCATAGAAATGTCAGGCATTCTTCACAATAACATCAACCTGGATGCAGGTGGTGTTTCCTGATTTTTAGTAGGAATTAGCTTAATTATATTCATTAAAATCCTATTGATTTTGTAACAATGTTAAAGGATTTGCATAGGTACACATTGCTAGAAAATGTTTACTATCATTCTGCTTTGAAGCTGTGTGTTAGGCAAGCTTCTACCAACAACAGAAGGGCTGGTTCAGCTGTGCTGAACACCCTTGTCTTTACTGCCAGGTAAGAGAGCTGAGTGCCTTCTGGAGTCCCAGCAGTGTTTCAAAATGGGTTTACGTGACATATTTTAGTGCTGCATATGATCTTGGTGTGCCACATTGGTCAAACCTGTAATTCTCAGCTGAGTAGAACCCCATTCTCTCAGCAGTCTCTCTAGTCAAACCTTCAAGAGGGAGGCTTTTAATGTAATGGACTAGGAGACTTCTGCAAACACCTAGTTCTTGGCCAAGTTGTACATGAAAATCATGGTGCAAACTAATGTACCTGACTGAATGTCTGGACTTAGTTTCTGGGCTAAAATCCCCAAATTTTGTACTTTAAAATGTGACTAACTAAATTGGAGTCTCCAGGTATTCTAAGATAGGATGTCAGGATTTGACCCTGAAAATTCTGCTTATGCATTTAAAGGACCTGTGGGAGCTTGAACAATTCATTTCCATCCCTTCTTTTTAGTTTCACCTCTATCCCATTTGCTACTTTTTCTTCCTCCAAAGGCCAAAGACAATTCCTTGTTGCACAGCCACGGTTCTTTCCATGTAAATGTGAACCTTTAGTTAGCTTAAGGGTATCAACAATATTCAGACTTTTCATAACAGTCCAAGGTGAAAAATGAAACAAAACTTCATGACTCACCATTGTGCAACATTGATGGGCTCAAAATGTTACCATCCATGTTTTCCTTAATAGCAGGACATCTCCTAATATAAGGAAAGGTAATTAGAAACCCTGCTTAATCATGCCTTAGGTGTTAACCATAGGCTAAAGGTACTCTATGAACTCCTCTATTTGGAGTAGATTTGCAGTCAAGGACACACTTTATGAAAATAGAGTTTCAGAGAAATAAACGTGGTTTGGTTTCACTGGCCCTCTTCCTCCCAGTTTCAGCTGTGGGAAGTTACTCCTGATTGTTCCTAAATATTGGGCGCATAAGTTTCTAAAACTCAGACACAAAGGATTTCTCTTTGGTTGTCACCGTGTTGTAATCTGAACTCTTGCCATGACTTTATGAGTGTACAGCATAATTTTTTTCTGTGTATAATGTGGGAAGTAGTATAAACTGTGTGTATGTGTCCATATGTGTGTACGTATTTAAATATGCAAATAAAAAATAATGCCCACAGCAAGTGAATCCTGAATACCTTTGAACTTAGAGTTCAAAGAGTTGGGATACGTAAACCACATGTTTCCAGTACATTCAGAACAATTGTGTATTTCTCTTGCCAAAAATCATACTGAACCTGAATGCTTGTTGTGGTGCTTGTGACACTCTTCAGCTGCATTCTCAAGGTAAAACACCATGACAGAAGACAATCCAGACTTCCCATGGGAGTTCTCTTGACTAAGATTTTCTTCATGCATTTACATTAGATAACTTCTGTCACCATAAAAAAAAAAAAAAGATGAATGTCTGTGTGGAAATTCTTTTTCTTTTCAACCATAATTAAAAGAGCATAATTCTGATATTATAGAGGAAATATTGAGGCTTGAGAGCACAGGCAAGGTTTATGATGGAGTAATCGAGATGTGAGTATTGACTTGTGGGAATGAGGACAATGACTGTGCATTTTCCTAGGCAGGAGGCAGTAATTTCTTGACTAATTAAATAGCCTGCGATTTCAGCCATTGCAGTATATTCCTTTCAGCTTGACCTTGTAAGTTCTGAAAGTTACAATATTTTTCTAGGTCCTCATTTCTTCTAATGCTGGGTTGGGTTGTTTTTTTTTTTCTTTATTTTTAGTTACAATCTATTACAAAGAATCCTGCAGAGCTGTGAAGTGAACTTACTGAAGGTGTTACTCATTTGTAGTATCCAGATCTGAATTACTGAAATATCATTAAAGACTCCTTTTTTCCAAAGTCACAATTGAATTCACTTTCTCAAGGTGTCAAAATTTTTCTTTTACTTTGCTGCCAATTAGGTGTGCATTGTACAGAAGAGAGACACCAAGAAAATGTATGCCATGAAGTACATGAATAAACAGAAGTGCATTGAGAGAGATGAAGTTCGCAATGTTTTCCGGGAGCTGCAGATAATGCAAGGCCTGGAACATCCCTTCCTAGTCAATCTGTGGTAAGAAAATTTTTAAAATGCTTTCATGGATTTCTCATTTTCTCCTTGTCGCTGAATCAGTTCAGAGTATGGAAGGCTGGCAAGCTGAAAAGAACAAAAGATTTTTGGTGATCTCCTGTGTTAAAGGTATTAGGTTTCGCAGGGAGTTTTATTTTTCATTAATATTTTTAAGGTGTGTTTTTAAATTGGAATATTTAAACGTCATATTCTTCTGTTCATTTCTGGTTTGGTTTCCCTCCAAATTTTTGCAACAGTGTATGGAAGTGTGTTGTCCTGTCCCATTTATTTTTGACAATATCTCACTAAACATCTCTCATAAAGCTGTGGAATATCAAAACCAACCTTTTTTTTTTTTTTTTTTATAATGTTGATGTAGAGAAAATTCAAAACTCAATTACTTGCTAAAAATTACTGTCACGGGACAACAGAAAAGTGCCTTTTTGTAACCTGGAATTTCCCTTATCTTCTCCATGCTAGCTACTGAATCTTTTGGTCACATATGAGTGTGAGAAAATGCTGGTGAAGCAATGACTAGCTTCAGCTACACCACCAGCTTAAAATATTTGCTGGCTCTTATGTAGTGTGATAATTCTTGTTGGCTTTTGTAGTGATATCAGTAATGGGATGCAGAGTTTTCCTCCTTATCTAATGACCTGTATCATTCAGAAAATAAAAAGGTGGAGGGGACATAAACTATTACAATATGAAAATTATTCAGTTTGTGAATAGCTTGATTGGCTGCAGATAGTTACAATGCATATTGATCTTGAGTTTTGTGAGTTTTAGCTGTCTTACTTGCGGTCACTACCTAACCTACAGCGTTCTGCCCATCCATTAGCTCACTCCTGGTGCCAGGTGAGCACCTTTCACAAATTAAAAGACAAATTGTGTTCTGTTGTGAATTTACACACAGCTTTAATATGATTCCAGTCTGTTATAATAGAAAGCATTTGAACCCAAAATTGATTCCGAATCAGGTCCAAAAGGTCCTAATTATATACATACATATGTGCTCTTCACTTGATATGAACAATTTGATATAATACCCTGTTGAAGGCTTAAAGACAAAAACATCATTATGACTGTAATATAAAACTTTCCCAGTATATTTTCCAAGGTTCCAGCAAACGGTAGTCTTGGGATTTCTTTACCAAAGATATGGTATATCTGTGCTTAGGAGTCTGTCGAGTTCTCTGTTATGTATTTCCTTTTTTGAAATCACACTAACTTTTGTTCTTTATCAGAGGTGTGGAAGTTTCCACTGTGTAATGAGACACTGTACAGAAACAGTCATAGGTTAATATGATCTGAGAGATAAACATAAGAGTGCAGAAAGACTAAAGATCAAATATTTATTGTGAAACAAAAAGAATGCTTGATTCCCATTACTGAGTTGTAATCAGGTGAAAGATATTCTTTCTTACTTTCTTTTTCCATGCCAAAGATTAAACTTGAAATAAACAATACCTTAAAATGTATTAGGCATTATGATGCCTATTATACTTCCTATACTTCTAAGATACTGTCACACAATATCAAGACTCAAATGTTCTACTATATGTGTGTATGAGAAATGCAGAAAATGAAAGAGATATGTAGTATTCTAGAGTTACAAAATGTTTCAGGCTAACAGGACACTATTCAAGATACTTCAATGCACTGAGAATGGTTTATATTTGATGTCTCTAGCAAACCAATCTATCTACAAGTACTCATCTCTTCGCTCTCCTGACTGGTGACAGGACTCAAAGAATAGTTATGAAATGGAGGCAGGGGAGGCTTAGGTTGGGTATCAGGGAAAGGTTCTTCTCCCAGAGAGTGTTTGTGCACTGGAACAGGCTCCCAGGGAAGGGGTCACAGCACCAAACCTGGCAGAGCTCAGGCAGCATTTGGACAATGCTCTCAGGCACACGGTGTGACTCCTGGGGATGGCCTGCGTGGGGCCAGGAGTTGGACTCAATGATCCCTGTCAGTCCCTTCCAACTCAGGATGTTCTGTGGTTCTGATTTGGTATGAGGCTCTACTGACATTCAGGGACTCGGACTAACACAATTTCAATTGTAGAAATTTTTCCAAAAAATAATTCCATTGAACTTTGTTATTTTCACCTGAAGTGTTCACCACAAACATTGCACATTCAAATGTCTGGTGATTCAAAGCCCTGACTCCAGAGTGAGCTACTGAACTGCTGGAGAACCCGCATTTCACCCTGGGAAAGCAAAAGGAAATCTTGAGCCTGAGCCTTCCCAAAATTAATCTAGTCTACCCTGAATAACTCTTCCCTTGTATCAGGCTTATAATGTGTTTCTATAAAAAATTAGGCTTGAACAATCCTAAATTAATTTAAAATAACTTGTGATATATTTCTGGAGTGTCTACACTCGCAGGCTGCAGTAGCATTTTCCAAACCTCTGACTTCTCTGTCGCAAATTTCAGCTGAATTTCATATGAAATAACGACTTTTGTTATTGAACTGCAACAAGGGCAAAGCACAAAAATTATAAATGATCCATGAATAGTGGTCACATCTGTTCTGTTAACACTAAGCCATATGAAGCTTTTAAACATATTAATTATATTTTATTTATTTAATATTTAAAACTGCATTTTTATTTCTGCTCTGGGAAAAGAAAGTATATACACTGCAAGTATGAATGGAATAGTCCTTAAATATGCTCTTCCCAGAAATAACTTAATGAAATAACATTTTCATTGATTGGTGGTGAGCTAGCATTCTCTTTAATGTATTTCTATTTGCAGTTTAGATGCAATAATAATTTGCATCAAATACATTTACATTGTAGTTATAACTTTTATTAAATGATTAGCAGGAATCCATGAGTTTTCCTCCTATGAGTCAATTCCTGACATACTAATGGAAGGAAACAGTTGAATCTGCATTTCTTCTACGGTAATTGCAGCTAGATTAGTTTCATTTTCCAGAGTTAGATTTTGCTGTTTCTTTTGTTAGTTGCACTCTGAATGTACAAACAGACCATAACAGGAGCTACTAACCCTGTATTTTTTTCAGAAATTGGAATATTAATCTAACAAGGAACAGTTATGTCATGGTGTACGGGGAATAAGATAACCTCAGCTTGTTTAAATGCCAAAGTTCATTTGGCCTAGTCTGTCTTTCTAGGCTCTATCACACTTGCTTAGGGTTCATTTCAGTTTTTATAAATCCTGTCTAAGATATAATTTTGGTGACTAAAATCCAGAAATTAAAATAGTTTTATTTTTCCAAAAATATAATTTTCTGTGACAATAATTTTAGTGTCTTTTTTGTTTGTTTTTTTTTTTTTTGCATTGGGATGAATTGAAATGGAATCCTACATCTTTCAATTCAAAATGTCAAATCCTAAATCAATATTGAAAAGTATATTTGGAGGAAATTCCATCCCAATAACTTTTTCATGAGTTTGTGGTACTGTCCCTAACCAGAGCAACTGATTTTCAAAAATTTATGATCTAGACTTCAAAATAAAATTAAAAGAGTAATAAATCTCGTAAAAATTTATTGAACAAAAGGGAATATTGATTAAGCACATTAATCTTTCTTTGAGAAATTACATCACCAAAAATAAAACTGGAAATTTAAGAAACAAACATGAATATTGCAAAGTCCTTTAATTTTTTATGATAACTGAAGAAAGCAATGAGATGTGTGTATACAATCCATCATCAGTTTAATTCTTGTGGAGCGAAGAAGAAGAGGAAAGAAGGTAAATGTTCTGTGGTGGGTGATTCTGCTGGATCTATCAGTAACCACAGCTTACACAAGGATACAGAGCAGTTCATATAGAACAAGCATCTCAACTCTGAAAGATCTCTATTTAAAAGCTTTTTGAAGCTCATGCATCTTCTCTGTGCTTTATTAAATTTAACTTCACAATCTCAACCTATAAATCACATTATTTGAAGTATGAACTGTCTTTCATAACATCTGACACAGAAAGGAATCATTCTTCTGTAAATGCTCATAAAAGCTTGAAGGATAACTGTTTTTCAGGAAGGGTTTGGGGTTGATTTATAACCTTCATTTTAGAAATGAAATTGAATAAATGCTTAAAGCCAGTTTTATCACCATTAGAGGCATTTCTGAAAATAGAGATTCCTTTTTAAAATAAAATGCAGTCCTGTTTTTTATCAGACTTTTTTTTTTTTTTTTGTGTCATGGGTATTTCAAGCATAGATGAATGGGCTGTAGAAATGTCATCTGCCAATTTGGTCCCACCTTGAGACTGTTCCTGTCTAATATTCAGCATTTTATCCATGTTCATCCTTCCCCAGGTAGCTGAGTGTCCCGTGAGCAAGAGGGAGTGATGTTCCTGAAAGTATTCATGTTTTAAATAAATTCCTTACAACATGTATTAGGACTGAGCCAAGAGGCAGGTCACTTGCCAGGTACTAGTGCAGGTAGATTTGGTATTGTGTGACTTGTCCTTGATCATGAAGAGAGGTTTGAAGCATCCATTGGCTGCTCTGAAAACAACATGGCTTACCACAAAAGACAGAATTTTTTGCTTAAAAAAAAAAAAAAATCATGTAGCAAAGTGGTTTCTATGCAGATGAGGAACTGAAAAAAATGAAAAGAAAATTGGACCATTTCTCAAAAATTCTGAAACATTGAAATGATCTTTCTTTTTATAGTCTTACTAAATTTTTTTCACTTGCCAGAACATTTTCTAAAGTAACAGAGGGAGAAGGATAACCATTTATTTTTTCTGGTTATAGGTCATTTTCCTAGTATAGACAAAACAGTATGTTTGATTTATTTAACAAGCCATGAAGAAGTGTTAGCTGCATTTTCAGAGTGGCTGTATACTGTGATGTATTTTTCTTTTGACTCATCAGTCTATAGAAACTGCATGTATTCCATGACAGAGCCACAGAAGTACATTACTGCTGCCAGCCACAGTAAGACTAAGTTTCAAACCCAGTGAAAACTGAAGAACACACATTGCATCAAAAATGTTCATGCATTTCTGAGTTCATCTAATACCCCAATATGTCTTCAACAGAAAGAGGAGGTTAAAAAGAGGGGGAAAAAAAAGGATTCTGGAGACAAGAAATTATTTTTCAGTCTCAAGTGTTGGATGGGTTGCTCAGTGTACACACATATACAGATACATAACTGGAAATTAACACTTCCCTGTGAAAGGTGCTCTTTTTAGAATATTTTGGGAGCAATGTCATCTTGGACTGCCCCAAGACATTTGCTCCTCTGGATGGTATCAAAATGTACATAAGTCTACAAACTTAGGGAAGCAAGAACACCCGACCAAGTGTTTTGCACTGGGTGGAGATGAAAACAACCAACCAAGGAACACCAATTACCTGTCAGAGACCAAGGCAATGAGAGGAGGTGGTTTAGATCAGTCTCAGGTGAGTTTGTTCAGTGGCTCTGGTCTTGGGGCAGCTTAACTTGCCTTGATATGGGAGGCCTAATGTGGTCTGAAAATACTTTATGGGGGATTCAAAATTTCTTTTCTGAGATGCGGTGTGACTGGTTTTCTGAGCTTCATGAGACATCACAATAAAGGCTGTAAGTAAAGTTCATGATCTAACAGAATAATTGTGTTATGTTTTTGGAAGGGAATAGTGGGGTTGTGTTGTTTCCTGCTAGGACCCAGGCTGGGAGTTTGCAATTGGCCTGACAGCCCCATGAGCAGTAAGAAGTCCTGATGAAAAGGAAAAGGAAGCTATTTTACTATCTGTCCTCATAGTGTATGGTGGATTCCAAAAAGGTCATGAAAAAATCTTGACACACATTCAGTTTTCCTGCAGAGTAATGGAGGTGCTTAATGATCTTTGCCCTCTGGTTATACCCAGCTGCTCCAAGTCTGGTTTATGGGGAGCAAGACTTTGGCGGCATCCTCATTGGCTATGTCTATACCAATAATTTAAAACTAGGTGTTCTTTCTGGGCTGTCCAACCCAATATTTCATATTGCAAAATGTTTCTAGGCCCACTGCCCGCCTTGCTGTGGGCTGGGGCGTGAGCACCATCTCAGAGGAGCCCAAGTGCAGCCAGGCTGTTCCCAGCAGGTAGGAAACCTGCACACCCTGTCCCTGGCTTTGGGAGCTGACCAGGAACAGACTTTCTGGGACATCTGGTCTCAGTGCATTTGGACATCAGTCACTGACGTGTTCATTGATGCAACATGGGTTTCTTACTTTAGTGAATTTAGCTGAGGTCATGAATGCCAGGCCATGTAATCCTGCTCCATTCCAGATATCTGACAGCCTCTAAGTTTCTTTTCCAGCCAAGAGAGTGCAAATCAAGGGAGGAAAATATATTTAGCATCTTGCACAGATCTTAGATGGGTGAATTATTTTTGCTATAGATGAAGCAGAGGGTGAGTAGTTTTCTCAAATAGCTAGATCAATTCATCACTGTATTAATGTAAATCTGAAATGGATGAAGATATTGAAAAAGACTGAAAAAAAATTCTGTTCTCTACAGACTTAGAAGAGATAATGGTAGAGGAAAAAGAGAAAGGTGATGAGGCAGCAGGAAGAGTAAGATAATTGGAAGAAAAGAGTATAGAATTGTCATTGTTGGACACACAATCACACACACACATATACACTGTCTGGTGAGAAGGCATGAACTATTTATTACAACATCTGACTCAATTTTTATAATATTTCTACACAGACCAGGGATTGGAGGAGAAGGTTGACACCTCTCCCATCCCATTGGTCAAGACAACTGTCCATCAGAGTGTGTGAGAAAACTAAGAACTATGAAAATATCTAGAAACTGTGAGGCACACCAGAAGGCTAAAAAATCAAGACGACAGAGAATAGATTTGACTTGAGTTGTAGATGTTCAGGATATTATTTCTAGCTGTGGAAATGACATCGGACTCAACATTGCCAGCTGGTAACCTCTGGGTGTTTGTGCTAAATGAATGTTAGCTGTAACATCATCACCAATTGATGAATGCATGATCCAACAGTTATTTATGTTTTGTGCTGATTTTAATAACCTAAGATAATAATTGACAGTATTGGGACACTGTCTGGATAAATTTTATTCTGGTGACTAATTGTTTCCTGTGAGAAATCGCTGTCACCTTGAAATATATATCTTTGGGCTCAACTTTAATACAATCCTCTTAGAAGCAGGAACTGGCCTTTGGCATAGTTTAGGTTCTGATCTTTTTTGCTTTAGAAACTGCTGCACGAGATATTTCATCTCCTGTGTGTCTCTCTGCATCCTGAGACCCTTCTTAGGAGCATGCCTTCTGCATCATTCTTACTGAGACACACACTTTATTCGCTGACCCTAATAAACTTTTCTCACAGAAAGCTTTCACTGCAAGTGGAATCTTACTATAAACATTGATAAATATCAAACTGCTGGGAAAAATAATCCCTTCTGTTTTAAAAATTTTCATTTCCAGCCATGTTCCTCTTATGAATTTGCAATTCTTACCTTGCTTGGCCTTCACAGAGGGGTAGCTGCTACGCAAAGCAGACCCTCTTGAGCTTGGAGGGAGTCTTGGCCATGTCTTAGGTTTGTGGCATAGACAGCTGTGGAAATCCTGGGCACTTTTATGGCAGGAATGAGTGTTATTCCTTTTGGGCAGATGCAGAGCTCCAGTGCTGTGGTAGGGGTATTCTCAAGAGATCATGAGAGCAGGATTTTGGTGTTTGCAACCTAATGTGAAAGAAAGAAGAAAAGCATTTAGGTATTGCTTCAGACTGCTCAATTGCCTCTTTTGGCAAGCAGAGCTTATTTTCTTTTTCTTTATTTTTTCCATTCTCTACTCTAAAGGTTATGAATGCCAAACACAATAGCTAGAGTGTGCAATTAGACTGATAACCAAGGTCCTGTAGGTAGAGTGGCTCTTTTAACAGAGTAATGAGTACATCATGTAAATCTACTGCTTTCAGTCAGGATCAATTCTTACGTATGCTGTGGAAACTGGGACTGCAATTAGCCAGTAGTAAAGGCTCTGTTAAATGTAGATTACACAAGATGCAGCTCAGCACTTTGTTAACAAAGCCCAGAGGCAGAAGAATGACCATCAGAGGGCAAAACTGTCTTGGATGAACCTGCAAAACCATCAGAACTGTGAATGCAAAGTAGGTGATAGTTACAGAATTAAAAAAAGTGTTTAACACTTTTACTGCAAAACTTTGGTGCTGAACAGATCCTATAGATATACAACTAGTCCAAAGATGTTACAGTTTTTCCTGGAGACTATTGCTATAGTATTCCTATACGGCTATAGAAACTTGTCCTGGTTTGCCTTTGAATCCATTTGTGGTTTTAGTGATGATGCTCTTTTGTTCAAACCAGACAAAACACATAGACAAATTTCTTTTTATTTATAACAGGCTGAAATAAAAGTCAGAGTAGTGATACTAGAAACAAAACCAAAGCCCCCATGGAACTAGCATGAGCTATCAAATATAGTGGTAATTGAATATCTATGGGCTTCACGTGATATGTTAACTCTCCAAGTCATAATTCCCTTTTGCTTCTGCAAGAATGCCAAGTATATTTTTCAAGTTGCTAAGTATTAGAAGTTGGGGACATTTTTTGCCAACTGTTCAAAAGCACAGAACAGAAGCCAGAAGCCTGTATATAAGGGTATAAGAGATGTAAATAAATGATTAAATAATAATAAAAATCCTGAGTTCAAGGCAATTTAAAATTTCCATTGTTAGAATTGTATCAGAGTGAATTTAAAATGGAAAATGATGCAATTAAACCAAAGCAGGAAGTCCTGTAATGCATTAATTTTGCCTGCCTAGGAGAATCTTTGCCTTAACTCATTAAAATTTATCAAAGCTTTTATTAATTTAAAAGTCAACTACAGATTTTTACAGCAGAAGTATGCTTTTAATTCCATTTTATTGAATGAAAATTATATTTATTGTACTTGTAAAGTGCAGTAAGAAGCTGATGCTAAGACTTCAGAAAATTAATAATGGTATCCTGTTTCAAGATTAATGACAGTTGTGCAGTGTAAGGTTCTAATGGGAAGAGGATAACTCTCATGTTTCATGTACATGACACATAAGGGAGGATTTAATGTTCCTTTTCTGTGGTGATGTACATTTTACAAATTAACATCCACACCAAAGAAAGGTCATGGGTTATGAAGATGACTATTTAAATTCCTCTGCAAAATGAATGGATATGGCCAGTGGGAAAATTACTTCTGCCTATCAAATTCTCTAACTATGTAAACTAGAACTTATCCAGAGTGCAGAGAGCAAATTCTTTCTTGCAAAAGCTGAGGTGGTGGGATTGAACCTTGTTGACAAATGAGCAAGTGAGATAGACCTAACAGAACTAATTATTCTTCTTAACCATAGCTTTCACAGCCTCACCAAGAGATGGGCTGGGAGAAGGACAGAAAATACAGGTGCAAACAAAAATGGTAATGAGCCTGGTGAGAATGTCAACTGTGGGCTGAAAGAAGGAGGCATTTTTCTCCTTCAACGAGTATAAAATCTGACCTAATTAGAGCAGGTAACCAATAGCAGTGCATAAATCAGATTCTTCAAGGTCCGGACTTCTTTTACTGATATTTGGAAATAAAGCAGAAGAGAAAGTCAGGTATTGTTTCTTGTCTCTCCAATGAAAGAAAGATGAAATTTAGATTTCTGTGCAAGTTGTTCGTTCTGTGGAAATAGAAAACTCTGAAATCTTTTTTTAAAATAACCAAATATTTTGTTCATCTTGAACTAGAGCACTTGAAATTCTCTCTTGAGGAAAATGTCCTTTCTTTGAAGAAAATATTCAAAACCTATATATTCCTTCATAGAGAAAATTAGTAATTGATAAATGATCAAATGATATTATAAAAACGAGCAGCACTTTCTAAGCCATACCCATTTAAAAGGAATTTTAGGAATTAAGCTTCATAAGGCACTAAAAAATGTAGAGATATAATTTATAAATGAAGATATTAACATCTAAGAGGAATAAAATATGTTATGCTGGTCTCAAGTATTATCCTTTTTATTGTTGTTCATCACTTAGAAATTCTGATATCTCTGGTCTTGACAATACAGTACTGCATTCCTAAGGGAAGGATAAGCATGGCTTCTTTCCAGTCAGAACAACCAGCTCTGTGGAACTGACAGGTAGGACAATTTCTCATACCAGCTTTACTGCAAGATCCAGGTTCATGTGGTGAGCACTTGCATATTTTTCCTGGTTCTGGGAAGTCTGATGCAGCAATGCCTTCCCTTCATCTTCAGCCATGGTGGAGTTGCCTGGATTTCTGCAGTCTTTAGCAAAGTATGGTTTGAGCCAAGCTACCTGCAGTGGTACTATCCCTCCTCTAAAAGTTGGTGGAATATGGTGCATAACAAAGTTCCTATGAAATAATAATGACAAAACTCTGATTGTGATCCATATTTGGGATCACTAAACCACAGAATGGTACTAATGAAGCGTGGCGTTTTCTACCATTTGTTCAAGTGGAAAGTGGAATTTTAGTTGCAATGAGAATTGACTCTAGCAATTAGCATAAAAAGATATAAGAAGATTGATAAGGCAGTCTTTTAAAAAGGAGTGACACACTGAAAATATCACTGTGAGTATCTAGACTCAAGGAGCACATTGTGTCTTTGGGACTAGCTCTGAAGTGACTGCCTCGTGCATATGTGCTATTGAGAAATGAACGACTCTTCCTCCACACAGCAAGTAAAAATCTCTTTGAGCATGGTGCACCTCAGCAGCCTGGGGCAGCTAAACAGCACAACGGGATTTATTTAGCCTAACAGGGGAAAAAATAATACTCTTATGACTCTTTGACAAAGTTTGGGGCTGAAGAAGAGTTTGAACATTTCTGCTGGCACTGCTTTTTCCGCAAGCTTGTATTTAAGTTTCCTTTGAGCTCTTAAAAAAACTCCACACTGTGTCTGTCTGTGTTCCTAGTCAATCACAAGGGGCTTTTTCCTGCTTGGCAAGGTCTGTCACTCACTTGTGACATACAGATAAATGCTTGCTCAGATGTATCTACCGGGTTTGCTCTGTGGCTGGAGGAACCACATATTTTTTAATATCTCTCTCCTTCTATTTTCTTTTCTGTAAATAATTCAAGAAAATCTTACGACCTCTTCAATAGGGTTTGATATGCCAGCTTCAGGATGCCTCATCAATAAATGTAGAGTTAACTAGTGGCGTAACTAGTGGCAATGGTTGATACTCCCAATTCAGATGAAATTTTTCTTTAATTATTATTATCACAACCTTTGACAAGTATAGCATGCTCTAATGACATCCTATGTTCATTTTTTCTGTATGTGTTCTAATGAACAGTTTAAATCTGTCTTACTTGGGAGACAATTGCAAACTTTTTATGTCACCGAGGCTCTTATGCTCTCCTGTATGTCTGTGCTCCTTCCCAGGGACAAGAGAAAAAGGTGACCCTCCATATTGTCATCCAGCTTCTGTTTAAGTAGGAAATACTGGCTGAACAGTGCCTCTGCAGCCTTGCAAGCACGACTTGTTTATAAGCTATAGAACACAAGAAGCTAAGGATGCTGTCAGTAGCTTCGGAGTAGTGGGGCTATCAGACACAATGAGGCTGGGGAGCAGGGCTGAGCACAGAAGAGGGCAGGAGCCATGGCTGAGGCTCCCAGCCAGGCTAACAGCCTGAGGCAGCTGGAACCAGGGGCATGTCACTGCCATGGACAGACAATTTGGTACACATCAGCAGAAATCAATATGCTCAAACACTTTTTTCCCTGCTTAATCAGTTGTGTGTGAAGTGATTCAGTTTAACATTGGGAAGAGTCTTTGTTTTACTCATTCATAACTCCCAGAAGAAGAGGATGTAAAGTTATAATAAAATTAAATTATAGTGTCCAACAAGCATCTCCTTCCCTGAGACATGGTAGGTTTTGTTGCAGTCTGGAATCATGGTAAAGAAAAAAGTCCTATAACTATCCGTTGTTTAACCTGAGGGAAAAGAAATATTACTATTAAACTCCTGCTAACTTACCTGCAGCACTTCATTATGTAATAAACAAAAAGCTCCAGTTAAGCTTACAGGACTGTGACCCATGCTGTCCTCTTCCATATTCTCTGAGAATACTGAATTTGTAACATGAAGCTGCATCAGGGTATAAAAGCATCACAAGTACCATTGTGTTTGCCAACCCTTCTTCTAAGACCAAGACTAGAAAAGCAAAATGTGGTTGTTTGTACCGCTTTAAACACAGAGTCTTTAGGGAAAAAAATCAAATCTAGAAATAAAGTACAGAGCCATCACAGTACGCAGAGGAATGAAACGTGACAGGTGACAAAGAGAGATCTCTAATGAAGTTTAATGAAGAGAGATCCTTCTTTCTCAATTACTTCTTTAACACCCTCTTGCCACCATCTTGATGCTGCCTCTTTCTGCCAGCATCCACACCCTGACATCATGGCAACCTGACAGGCTCTTGCTTCTAACCCGGGGTGATCCATGATCTTACAGAGAAACTGTCAGGTTGCAGGGTCTAAATGCAAGAACACTTCAAAGTGGTATTTCCTCCTCTAAATTTAACCCTCAAAATGTATCTGGGGGAAGAGTGGTGGGAGAGACTCTTCTTTATCTGTCTTGTACTTCTGACTTATTTCTTTTTTAAAATATTTCTATAGCAAAATGTTTGGTTTTGGCAGAAATCCTTTAACTATACATTTGAAAATCATGTTGTATGTGCTGCCATAATGTTGCCAACTATTGCCCAATATATTTTCTGTACAGAAGTATGATGAGACATTAATTAGGTTCCATTGTTTCTTTGCCTTTAATGTAGGTTTCCATGACAGCAGAGAGAGAAATAAGTCAAAGCCAGTTGATAAAACTGACAATTTGCATTCTGGTCAGTATTCTTAAAAATGTGATGTACCTTTAAATAATTAGATTGTCTGAGTGTTTGGTCACATATTATACCGCTGTGTCTTTATTTACAGCAGTCTTCTGTAAAAATATTAACTATTATGAGATGCTGATCTGCAGTTTTGACTCTCTGCTATTTACAGAATTGTTTATTCAAATACAGTAAGGGGTTTCATCCTAACTAATGCAGCAATAAGGAGTAATAAAACCAGGGCAGGTGTTATGCTGTAGGCTAACTGCATAGTTATATGAAAATCATGTGTAGAGGTGCCAGAAAATAGTTTTGACAGAAAATGGTGTACCAACTAAAATCTATTTTTTTCTTTCTTCTAAATGTCTGTCTTCTACTAGAAAAAAAAAAATCTGAAATCCAGAATCATCTTGATTCTCCAATATTAGCATTGATTCTACTGCAAATTGTAGTCTGTTGCATTTGCTTACTGTTTCAATCAAGAGACAAAGATTAAGGATTTCAGGCACCCACAACAATCTAATTTGCACACATTTAAATAGGTGTTGTTTAAGAGAAAGTTTGTATCTTATTGTAAATAGCACTTAGGAAAAAATTCTGGAAATACATGATTTCTATTCATGTTCTTAAGCATAAATATTAGCCTGTAGTACAGGTATTTAAGACAGCTGTGGGTTTCCCCATGGACTGCAAAGAGCAGAACTATGAAGTCATTGTAAATTTTCTTAAGTGCTGATAGACAAGAAATTTGACATTAATACTGTTTTTCTGTCAAATGGATTTGATATAGGTCTACAAAATAAATCACTCTACTCCAAAACATTCAGCTGACTTCGCATGAGCAGTGTTTCCCACCTTAAAATTCTCCTTCTTTTGTGTGTGTGTGTGTGATGGAAAGCACTGACATATTTTGTTGAAACACACACAGTAATTCCTCCTATTTTCAGCTGTCTTTCTGGAGCATCAGGGTCTGAGTAGATCTCCTAAAACAGCTCCAAAAGTTGCATCTATGTTTCATTGGCACGAGCCAGAGACTTCTTCTAAGAGAAATTTCAAGCAGCAGAACCTTCAAAATACAAAAGTTGGGGTCAGATACCTGGGGGGCAGTTGTCACATTTTATGACAAGCTGGGCAAAGTGCCCAATTCAACTATTCAACAGGTTCAGTTGAAAAATACTTGTTAGCAGCTGGGGAGAGCTGGATGACAGGCGGTGACCTCATCAGACCCAGGTCTTGGTGGTATGTAAGTGATCAGATAATGAAAATTGTGTGCTCCACCCCCTCCCCAAACACCCTCAGCCTCACCCTGGATCCTTCTGGATGTCATCTTATGGTTGTCTCTGGAGGCCCGAGCAACTGACTGCACTATTTATAGAGCGCAAGATACATTCCCACCCTGCTCCTCCAAAGGGGTAATGTGCTAGGCATAAGAAATCAGGCTTTGTACCTTACATCACTTTCTGCATGTAAGGAGATATTGCACCACAAATGGTAGAAAACTTCACAATTTAAAATATAGAAGGATCACACAGCTCGATGAACACTCTGGAGGGGGCTTGAGTAGTGAAAGGAGGAGCTGCTTGTTTAATCTGGATTTTTTAAAGGAAAACAAATATTGGAAACAACTGCAGTGGAAGAGAAGACAAGTTATGCCAAGGATTTTTGAGACAAATTGTCTCCACAAAACATTAAATCAGGATGGAGGTTATAAACTTGAATTGAGTAAGTGACAGTGGACTAGAGGAAGTGGTGGCTGCTATTACTTGATTTAAGGAAACACGATTTATATAAATTTTGCCTTTGACACTGCTTTGTACAAGAAAGGTTTGCTTTCCCACACCTGTTACTGCTGGTAACGTTTTAGAAATGCAAAGCTTGGCTGCTGAAGAAAACAAGGCTCTTGTAAAGCCTGAGGATGGCTGTACGTATGATGTAGCTCTGTAAAAAGAAAATTCTGAAAGTGGTTTGGTGTGTAAAGATGTGATGAGATTGAAAAGGATCACAAAGGAAACCCCAAACTGAACCTCCTGATACAGGATGTATTGGAGAATTAGGTCATTACAAAAATGACTGAGTTGAATGGGAATCTGATTACAGTGGTGACAGCCTGCCTTCAAAGAGAAGGAATTACAGGGGAGGGTTTGAGACTGGTTCAGTGCTTGTGGGGATACTCAACACCCTCCTCTTTGGCCCAGTTTGTTTTGGAATATATCTGCCTCTCCCTCTATGTGCTGCTGATATAATCTGAGTACAGATAAATTGAAAGTAGAAATAATGTCAGTGAGAATGGTCATGGGGGTTTCTGGAGAAGGTAAATGTATTGGGTTGACCCTGGCTGCACTGAAGGTGCTCACCAAAGGCACTCTGTCACTGCCCTCCTCAGCTGGCTGGGGGAGAGAAAACAGAATAAAATGCTCATGTGTCACAGTCCTGCTCACTGTGACCCTGAGTCTGGTCTGGCTGGGTGAGCGCGGCAGAAATAGAGGGGCGGGAATGATGGAGTTGCCTGAAAAATAAAGAACTTTAATAATGAAAATAACAACACAGAAACCACATGATCTGAGGGGCAAGATCCAAGGGGAGTGGCAAACTTAACAGTATATATGGGTATGTAAGGGCAGGGGTCCAATCCCAAATGCAGAACAGAAACATGACCTTATGTGTGACAGGTCTGTAACCAAGTGAGAACCAGAACCAGAAACATGGCCTATTATGGAATGTTTCTATCAGCATACTAACTTCCATCCTTTCAGCATCCCACCTCCCGTGGTCTCAGGTTGAAGCCTCCTGCCTAAGCCATCGAGGCTAAACCACTGCTCATGTCAGCCCGTTCAGTTCCCACACTCATGGGTCAAGATAAGGACATGGAGAGGTCTCTCACTGGTGACCATCACAGGCAAAACAGGCTCAGCGTGGAGTAATTAACTTAATTCTCACAGAAGCCGCACCTGCAGCCCACCTGCTACCAAAACCTTGTCATACTAACCCAGTGGAATTAGTCTTGGAGATGAAGGATGGGTTAATGTTTGGCCTGTAAGGGGATTTGGAAAGAGTATTTGGAATCCTCTTTTGCTGTACCTATGAGACTACTCTGTAGATGATGTGGTAGGGTGGTTTATGTATGAAATCCCCACAGAAAGCACAATTCTCAGGGGAAGAAAAAAAAATGGAATGGGGCAGAAGCCTTTGTAAAGAAAGCAACTTTTAAGTTGGATGAGGCATAGCAGACCAGTGTTACAGGGGCTCAGAGAAATGGAAATGGCTCATAATTTAAGCAGAAGCATATCTACTATGAGGAGTAACTATTTTGCAGAAGGAAAGAAGTATGCCCAAACTGCTGGGAAGCAGCAGGTACTTAAATACCCTGCAGACAAAACCCTTTGCCCCTGAAAGGACCCAAGTTTTACAGTAACGATATCTGGAACAATCCTAATTCTAGTAAATGGTGTATCTTCCCCTGCAGTAATGCTGTTTTGGCCTCTGATACAAGCCAGTCTAAATATCTCTTAAAACCTATTTTGTCTCTACGTCTTTCTTGACTGCCAGAGAGAAGGGAGGAAAAAAGACAATGCTGTGTGATGTGTGCCCATGCCTGCCACTTCAGTAGCTCCTAATGCTTGAAGAAGCTGTTGGCAAGGAGGGCTTCTGTAAAACCACCCTCTGTGGTGGGGCAGGCCGGTGGCGGAGCTGAGAGAAGAGCTTTTCAGGAGGAAGAAAGAAACCTCTTTGGTTGTATAATCAAGGGAGCAGGGTGGAGCTGAAATCTAAGTCTAGTGAGAAAACCAAGGATTCTTTGCCAAAAAATGGCTACAGGATGAAATATCTTATTTTTTAAAGCAGCATTTATCCACATCTTTCTTTTGTTTTGCAAGGGGTGTTGACAGCCCTGACTTTTATTTCCCATATGAGATGTACTTATCACAGCATCTCACAAACTCACAGAAGAGCAACACCTTACACAGATGGAGTTGGGGTCAGTTTGGGTAAAATATAGGGAGGGCTCCTTTTTTAGGTGGGGTTTTCCTTTTTTTTTATTATAAGATTGTTTGCTTGTTTGTCTTTTAAGATATTGTTGTAAAGCAAAAGATGCTGTAAACCTGCCTTCTACTTTTCTGAATTCTTAACCTAATAAATGTGTTATATTCTGCATTTTGGAAGACAAAATTTACTAACCAGATTGGTAATGTGAATATCCTTCTGTACTCAATCATATTTTTTTTTTCATAGCCTTGAGAAAAGTAGTTAGACTTCTTTCTTGTCTTTTGATCTTGTAGTTATCATACCATCTAAGTTGCAGCACATTGTTTTGCAGATGAGTTTTTCTAAACTAAGGTTTCAACTGAAGTTAGCATCTCTTGCCTAAAAAAATGTGAAGGGAAAAAAATGAGTGTTTGGAACTACTGGAATACCATATTTTTACTGCAGACCCCAAAGATTCAAGGTTTTGGTTTCCTGTACCTCAGCTGGTCTTCTAAAACCTGTGGGCTCTTTAGTTCAGATCTCTTTTGATGAAGAATGAGCTGTGATAACCCGAACTGGGACGTATTGTCTTATTAGAGAAAATTAAAATGCTCATGAAGTGGTAAATGAATTTACCCATTGCACAGGACTTTGTGTTAGTCCTTGGAGAAAGATGAAAAATTGTTGTAACCAACCATCAGTAGCAGAGTGGTGGCTAAACGTCTGCGTGTGTTTTATTTAGTTCATTCAGGCTGTGTCTGTATCAGCAAGGAGCACACTGCTTGCCCTCTAGATGGATTTCTGGAGTGAAGCGGTGGTTGCTGATGTTTGAAGACCCCTGCTGTGCTCATTTCAGTCTGAGTTTGTGGACTGGGACCATGGTGCTCTACACTGGGACTCTCTCAGACTCCCTGTCAGTGGTTTTTCTTGTGATGCCACGAGTACCCCTTGCACCCCAGGTGCATTTGTTGTGTGTTGACTGGCCAAGCCCTGCACATCCATCATATTAGTTAATATCTTGGGGTATGTAAATGAGGAATTACCATGTTATTTCCAGGGCTGTAAAGTTAGAACCTTCAAGGGGAATGTGAAGAGATACGGAGTAAAAGCAATGAGGCCACTCCACAAACTCTATGCTGAAGAATCTGGCAAAGTAGCTCCATGAAGGCACATGGGATGGTTTCCCTTCAGGTAGGGCTCTGCCACAGTGCCTTTGGGGCCTGCAAGTAGGGCATTTGTTTGGAAATGAAAGGTCACTTTCACTTGGTGTGCAAGAGTGCAAGATGTTTGGAAATGAAAGATCCTTGCTCAGTATCACGATAATTTGACCACCTAAGGCACCATGCAACGAATATTCTTTTGGAATTGGTATTCAAGGGCCAGGTTCAGAGCAGTGAAAATCTTTAACCCTCATTAAGCAGTAAGAACCCCTCCATTCTGTAGATAACTCTCTCTGGCATTTCAGACGTCCATTACTGATTTAAATGTCATTGTGTTCACAAAGTCTCCTGCTAATTGCTGGTCTTATATGTCCACATTTTATCCTGCTTCCAACACTGTGCAAAATTATTTGATCCATATTTTATGGTGGTGGGTTCTTTAGAGGCAGAACCATTGATTTTACTAGTTTTAATCAAAGATAGAGGATGGTCATAATTCAACAGCAGTAATTACCTAATGGTAATTAGATTTAGGTGTATAGTAATAAGCAATAATGGTAGAATACAAAAATGATAACTGGAGGCTTTTATAATTAAAATTGCTAATAGTGAGTCATAAACAACTGCTGAAAGGGAGGAAATAAAAGATGCATCTGTGTGGCTCTTTCAACAGCCAGATCTGCTTCTGCTTAAATTGGAAGCAGCCAGGCTATTGGAACAAAGTTTGTTTCAGAGAAATAAATATCTGAGAAGGAAGTGGTAGCTGTCCATCCTTCAGTGAAGCCTGTGTCTCTGATGAAGCTGCCTAAGCTCTCAGATGAAGTTCTCATCCATATAGGAAAAAAGATACATGCCAGGATTATTTACCCCTGGTGTAGATAAAAGATCAGGAGCTGACTGTAGAGAGAGAAATCGTTACCTACCCTTCATCTTCCTCTGCCTTTGAATTTCTTGAGTGTCAGGAGTGTGCAGCTGAGTGCTGTCACACACACGGTCAGTGCATCACTGGCATTTGCCTTTCCTCTAGGTGTATATGCTCTTTGCTGGGAACACGACACTCCTTCTAAACCTTCTGAAGAGTATTGCAAGGAAAACATACCCTAGAGGTTATTCACCTCAGTTTCTATAGCACTGAAAGACACATATATATGGAATAAAGATGAAAATTTCTTCCACTTCAGGGAGAGGTTCTTGAGATCCAGTGAATTTACTACTAACAGTTTAAAAACTGTTATTTTTGTCTTTCACGTAAAAAGTGTTTGCTGCGTTGTGAACCACACAGAATTAATTTAAATATTACAGACTTTTTTGCTGAAGTCTCTGCTGTTTCAAGCTTTATATAAATTCCCATAGAGAATGAGTGTGAAATTATTTCATTCATTCATGACAGCATTTTTATTGCAATTAGTAACATTCATCACTCCATAAGGGAAAGGCTTACAGGAGGTTAAAGAAATTATCAGACATTGCTCTTATATATTTTGGAGTTTGGTTTTGTTCTAACTGTAGGATGAGAATATTTGCATTGAGTCTGAATTGTATCATCAGTTTTATACCAGTTTAATTTTCTGAGTTAATAAGGCCACTATAATTTTGCTCTTCGCCCAGAATACTCATTCTAATTTCTCTTTCCTTGAGATGAATATCTGAAAGTATAGCTTCTCACAGAGACAGTGTTTCTTTGTGTTTAAAATGTGTTCATACAGTTTTCTTCCTCCTTTACATCTCTTGGATGTTGATCACAGAACAATTAAAATTTCTTTCTGTGGAAGCGAAAGTTTGACTCAGAATGACATCAGTTCCTGTCACCACAGAGCTCTTCTCCATTTTCCATAGGTTCTAAGACTTTTTGGCTGGGAATTTATAAAATTGAAAACCGTGGAAGGCAAAAATTTCTGTTATGTGCCAGTATCTGGACCACTTATCAGAGGGGCCCCATAAGGAGGCTCCAGAAGAACCAGTGTAACTGGTTCATTCTTTGGACCTGAAAACATTTTGCCTTCTTGTCACCCATTTTCTTTCCTCTCCCTGCCTTATTAATGTACATCTATTTGTATTAGCAATGTAATACCTTCCAGAATAAAGGAAATATAATCTCCCTTGCCCAAAGCTGCAAATGTCTTACCACTCATTCATCATCCTGTTATGCATATCTTCTGTTATATGGGTGACTAAAATTGTTATATGTAGTCAATAATCAGTTCTGTTGCTAGGTAAGAACTTGCCAAATATTGGTTTAAATATCTGAGAGATTTTATATCTATTTTTAAGGATCCATCCCTGTTCTTACTGTTTGTTTCAGCCTGGTGTTATCGCGGTTGACTCACAGGTACTGTGTTACATGTATGGACTGTTGTTGCTGACTGTCCTTGCCCTACAGTCAGCACATAGCCTCTGATAGCTGCATAACTCTGCCTTCCTCTGCCCATTTACAGCTGATTTACAGAGCTTGTCCGTGGAAATATTCAATTCTACAGCAAAGGTCTGTACTAGAAGCAAAGTTTCGCAGGTGTTATTTCTTTTTTAATTTGGTCGGTTTTATTTTGGCTAAAACTTTCTGAAGACTTTTTTTTTTTCTTGTTTCAACTAGTGCTGTGGCTGTGTCAGCAATGTTTAAGTGATCATAACAGATACAAACAGGAGGAGTTTATTTTCTCATCAATGTAAGAGAAATGTGCCCTGTAAGAGGAACATGCAAGGATTCTCTACTACTTAAATGGAAAATGACATCTCAAAAACTTGGTTGAATAAAATAAACAATTATTGACCAAAGTAACTTTGATATTTAGTAATATACCACTGTATGCATGAAGGCTTTAAGGCTGTAGAAATATTTCTGGGAATAAAATCTGGTCTTTTGGTTTATGCTGTCTGTAACACAGATTATGATAAATGCATGCAACTTATTGAAGTGTCTAAATGGTTTACTTCTAGCAGACTCTACACAGACTTGGATTTTAAAACTGGTACATCTTTGTCAGTTTATACATGTCATTGTATAGCTAGATGCTCTCTAAACTTTTCAGATTAGTGACTAGTTGGCACTGAATCTTTTTATGAGAAGAATACATTGACAACACTTCCAATTACAAAGTGTTAGGTCAAAGTTAATTTGAATGTCGTACATTGAGATATCATTTTTTCCTTGCATTAACACTGCACAAAGAACACAGTGCTGCATTAAAGCAGCTTAATAACACTGAGTCAGCTCCAAAGTGTCAATGGTGCTCTCTTATGGCTTATTACATTTCTTTTTCCTGAGGGCTACAGCAATGATGCTCTTCATAGTCCTCTAGTAAGACCATACTGATTTTGGAACGCTTCCAGTTCTTGTATATTCAAATCCCTGATTTTGAAGATTATGTCATGCTACTGTTTCATTTTTTTTGTATATTTCAGTAATTTTGATATTTATCTAGCAAACATTTCTGCAGGTCTCTTGAGCTCCATTGGAAGATGAAAAACAGTATCACTTTAATAAATAGTCATTGTTTTTCTTATATAATGAAATATATAATAATACAACATATAACAGTCTATATCACACAGTTCTCTAAAATAACATCTAATATTCTGAAATACTTTATATTCAGTGAAGAAAATGTTTATATATTGCAAATTTTTTTAATATAGAATATCACAATAAATACCTGAGTAGAACTAGGTGAGTCAAGTTATTTTTGAATGATTCTATAAATATATCGGGAAAATAAAGAGAGGAATGGGGCAATACTGCTTTAATTCCACTGCCCAAATATGGTGTTTGTTTCAGGAATCCCAGAGGAAAGCTGGTGTCACAATTGCTTTTTCTGTTCTTGTAAAGTCTACCCTAAAGGGTTTTGTGTTGCTGACAAATACCTATGATGCTGGCAAAGTCACAAGGGCCAAATGTGTTAGTCCTTTCCAAATGCATGTTCTGGAGTAACCAGTCAAAAGATTGTTGTTTGCATTCATGGTATTTTGGTTGTGTGGTCTATCCCTGAGCCAGAATCTCTTTGGCATTCAGTCATCAAGTGTTGACCACATGCTGCATGGGTCCTTCATCTGAGAGAGGGAGTCATTTTTCAAGTCAGCTCATTTTTTGATTCCGTTCAGGAAAGGGTCATTATTCTGTAGAAATATTTTAGCTTTAAGAAACTGTAAATCAAAGGGTTTTTTTCCTACTGCAACAGATCTTTTTTTAGTAAAAGAACAGTATTTATGTCTCACTGTGAAACAAATTACTGATATGGATCCACTTATTTTATTTTGCCTGTAATTTTACATCTTGAAAAATGGATAAACTGCCATTAGAAATTGTTTGTTAAACCTTCTTTCAAAAAAACCTCTCAGGCCAACAGTAGAATATAAAATATTCCCAAACACCCCTTTACCCTTCTATTAAAAGAACGCATAGGGTACCATGTAAATGAAAAAATATGGTAGAAGAAAAAGCAGAGCATCAGCAATGTTCATGGTTGCCATTTCATATAAAAATATTTTTTCTTTTTTCAAGACAGAATCCAAATTTTATGTTCTGATTCTGTTCAGAATCTACTTTAAGTCTTTTACTGAAAAACTTAAATGTATTTCTTGAGGATAGATATATTTCTTTATCAAAAGAAAAAATATCAATGAGAAACAATGAAAATTAAATATGGATGTTTCATCAGATTTTTGCTAGTTTACAATATATACAGGTTGTAAAGAAATTCAATTTTAATATATTGTGCTACCAGTCAAAATGATTCATATTAGTTTCTTCTCAAAGCATCTCACAGAATTCAGAATTCCAAATTCCCAAATAAGAAAAAACTCTTAACATTTTAATATTGCATAATAAATGGAAGGACCATTTTTCAAAAGTAGTGCTACTCACTTGTTCCTCAGATCATGATTATTTCTTCTGTATTTATAATTGTATCCTGACACCAGTGATGTTAAGATTTACTTTCATCCCCAAAACCCCCCAGCCTGTGTCAAAGACCATTCTGATGCAAGACATGGTCCTAAGCTAAACTGAAAGGGTAAGGTAATCAGAGCTTCTTTTAGGAGCTTGTTGTTTGTTTTCTTGCCATTCAAATATAAACATAAAGGAAACAGGAGCAAAAGTGCCTTTATATGAATTTTAATTGTAATCTAAGCTCAGTACTGTGACAAGTTTACTTTTAATAAATGAAAATCTTATGACCATATAATAAATAAATTAAATGGTTTTACTCACTTTGCACATGTTTCCTTACCAAATTAATCAGAAATGGAGAAGCTTGTTTAGTCATGGAATGTCTTGTTGAAACAGATGTTTATCAGCCTCCCAAATGTAATATTTGCTGTCAAAGCTTTGGCACAAAACGTGTGTGTGGCTATCAGTGGAAGCCGTCGTAACTAAGCAGACCCTTAATTAATGTTCTGTCACATCTCAGGCAATGTTTGTCTGGAAATGAGTTATTGCTATGCAGGGTACAAAGCTATTTCAGTAAATTTTTTTCAGAAAAACTGAGAATGTTATATTCTCACCGGGGTGGTGAGTGCCCCACTGCCCACCACTCTCCCTTAGGAGCCAGTGGCTGTGGTAGTGGTTTGAAAGATGTCCTTGTCGATTGCTGACATTCCCTTTGTTTAGTCAATACTTTTGTAAGAGTTGAGAGACTTCACTCTGATGTTGAGTGTAAAAACCAGGTGGATGTGTTACTAACTCCTACTGTTACTGTTATTTCTGTCTTTTCACCTAATTTCTTTTTTCAGAAGAAGTGTGTCCTTTGGATCAGCAGCAGGAAGAGGAGGGTAAAGTGAAATCTTACAGATAAATCCATCAGTGTCTGTTTAGACTTCAAAAGTGGAGGGGTTGATCATATAGTCTCACCTTAGACCTTTAACATGCAAAAAATATACAGTTACATTGCCTAATGTGGGCATGTTTTATTGCTGTGAAAGTCAGTGGTTTTCTGAATGTTTCATATTAGTTACTCAGTTATAAGTTGAAGATGCCTGATTTTAGCACTTTGCTTTGGTCAGGTTGGTCTATATTTTCTGATGAAAGGCAGGTTCTGCAGGATTTGGAGAACCAGAAAATCTTAATGATGTTTCTTTTGCCATGCATACCTAACTTCGGGAAAGACCAATTTGGCTGAAATGATCTTTCCTTTTTATCATCTTTTTATAAAATACATATTGATCACGAAGTGTCACATAATATAAACTATGGTAGCAGGATTTTCTTGAGGTCTTCAAATCTATAAAGCCCAAGTAGAGGGAATAAGGTATAAAAAATTATCTTTTCTGGTTTCTTTATGGCATCCAGAATGCAAGAATTAGCATTGATTTGCTCCTTTTGGCCTTAGATTATCTTGATTAGTTTTCATGTTTACTTGTAATACATCTGTGTTGTGGTAAAATAGGGTATGAGCATTTTTAGAACAGAATAAACTCCCATGTGTTTAGTTATCACATCCAGTAGCAAAAATCTAATGTCATTGATATTCTAAGAGAGGGATTTTTAAGAAACAAAACAACATAAGATGGTTTTAATCATCAGGCAAGTACCACAAATTTCTTGCAAGACCTTGACTTTTAATAATTTTAAATTTTTTTATTATGTTTGTACACACAGGACAACTTTCTGCATTCTTTTGTGAATACCAGCTAAAGTGTGAACTCAATTTGTCCAAATGCCTTCAAACTAATTTATATATTCAAATACTGATTATTACTCTCAGTAAATGAAAGCTTGAGTAAAGTGCTTTTGACTTGTGCAGTGAGTGAGAGGAAACAACCCACTGCTTATTTCTAAATCCAAGATATATTCACAGTCCACAAAGAAAGTAGGACATACATAATGAATTATGACAACTGTAATTGCAAAAGTAAGAAGCTGGGCATCTAGGATATTCTCTTTTCCCCTTGTGCATCGCTTTAAATTGCAAAGAAGTTGGGAAGTGATTGATCAAAATCAGAATTAATTGAATTCTGAGATTTAATCCCCAAGACATTATGATAATGCATCTGTATAGAAAGCCTATCCATTTTTATTGACTGGGGACTTTAGGATGTAAGGAAATACTTTGTCTTGGAGACAAATTGAAATGTTTTAATGTCTTGCTCTCGAGATTTAAAAATTCTCCAACAAACATTGTGCAGCAAGCAGAACTTCAATCTAGCCTGCAAATGTGAAAAACTAGAATTTCATTCTGCTTTAAATGCCTATCACAGTACAGCAATAGAAAGCAATCACTGCTGACTCTGCCTTGTTTGATACTCTCAAATACAAAGAAGGGAACAGCTACAAAAAAGTAGATTTGTCTGTGCCCTAAGCAGTTGCGGGTGTGCTGGTTTTGCCTGTTGGTAGGGTTAATAGTCTGCACAGAACAGGTCTGTGCTGGGATTTGTGCTGGAAACAGGGTTGGTGACACAGGGATTTAATTGTTGCTGGGCACTTTTCTGCTCCTCACCCATCTCACCAGTCAGGAGGCTGGGGGTGCACAAGGAGTTGGGAGGGGACACAGCCAGGACAGCTGCCCCCAACTGACCACAGGGATATTCCAGATCATATGGCTTCATGAATGAAGTCATGCTCAGCACATACAGCTTGGGGAAGGAGAAAGAAGGGGATAACCTCTGGAGTGATGGTGTTTGCCTTTCTAAGTCACTGTTACATGTGAAGGAGCCCTGCTCTCCTGGGGATGGCTGAACGCCTGCCTGCCCATGGTGAATGAATTCCTTGCTTTGCTCGTGCATGTGCCTTTTTTTTCCCTATTAAACTGCCTTTATGTCAACCCACTTTTTCCCTTCTGGTTTTCTTGCCCATCCCGCTGTGGGGGCAGTGAGTGTCTGTGGGGCTGAGCTGCCAGCTGGGGTTAACCATGGCAGGTACAGTCAGCACTGGCTGCAGGTGCAGTACACATCTTCCACTGATACAGAAGGATGAGCTCAGCAAAGCTTTTCAGCCAGGAAGCCCTGGATTTTCTCGCCATTAAATAATTCAGGGAATTTAAGAATTTCTGGTAAATTTCCGACACCTCTGCCTGGGTCTCAATCTGTGTCTCTGAGTCTCATGTGCTTCTATTGTTCCAGCATATATGTATAAACACAGTGTGGATCCCTTTGGAAGTGGGACCTGGACTTGGGTGGTCCATCAAGTAGTTGTATCTCCTGTGATGTAGCTCTGGGAGAAGCCAGGTGAAGGAATAGTTCAGTTCTCTCTTCTCCCATTGCTCCACTGAGCTCTTTTGCCTCCATATGTGTGGAGATGACTCTGGCCACAGAATTTCATGGCTTCCAGTTGGATTAACTTGTAAGAAAAGGTTTGGCTTTTCTACTGAATATTAGTTCAAGTCTAGATAAATACAACTTGAACCGTGCTTCAAATGTGTGCAATCAGTGATGTTTCAGCCCCAGCATCACTTTAAAAGGGTTGCACTTTGTATTGACTACATTCAGAATGGCTGAGCATAGAGGGTATGCCAGGATCATCCAGCATGCCAGGGGCATTGATGGAAAATCATTAGTACATGTGTGGAATATGGATGAATCTTACAGCTGTATAAGGCACAAGAACCGAAAAAGTCTTTTGGCATGGTAGCATAGTGCAGGCTTTTTCTATTCTACAGGAAGAGTTAGCACCTGCTCTCCTGACCATTAATGTAAAACAGATGCTGTCTACAGCTGCCTGCATTTTGAAATTACATGCTCTTTTTCCTCAATGGACCAGAACCTCATAAATTGCCCTTTCTCTGTATGTCAGATCTCACAGGAAGGTCAAATATCAAAGTGACAACATGAACAGACAGTGCATGAGGAGCTGGTTTTGTCTTGCTTTTTTTGTTTGTTTGTAGGTTTTATTTTGTAAGGGGTCTTTTTGTTTGTTTGTTTGTTTTGAGAGCTTTGTGGGGAGGGGTTGTCCACTTTTAAGCACTGATACGTCTACTATGAGGACTTTTTTTCAAGAGGGGAGTCTTCATCTCTCCTCTTCAATATAATCTACTGATTTAGCACATTAAGGGTGTCTGATAGTAGTAAAAAGAAAACAAAAAAAAAGAAGCAATTTTCCTGACTTGAGGTAATACTGTATGTACTTGCAGTATCTGTCGTCTCAGGCTTCACTGCTTGTGATGTGTATGTAAGCATGGTTTGCTGAAGATCAGCCCACATGTTCTGTGTCTACCAGGGGCATCTCAAGCCGTTATCTTATTTATAAACTGAGAGATCTGAAGTTCTTTTAAATGCATAAAAAATGACTGGTTGGGGTGCTGTTCTCCCAGTAATATTCTTGTGATTTGGTCTTTGTTTGGGAACATCTTTCAGTTGTTAGGAAATTGTTGACTTGTTTCGTGCATCACTATCTGCTGAGTTTTCACAAATAACTGAAGGATTCCCTGCTGAGAGATTTTTCTCCCTCACTGCTCTCCCTTTATGTATTTTCATGTGTTTTTCTCTTCAAAGTATTCTTCTAACATATAAATTAATCTTGCTTGCTAGATTTTGTTTTCCAATCTTCCATAAAAATTGAAAAGCATGCAAATTAAGTTCTCTTGTGTACTTTGATGATTCTGTTGCAGATTATTAGCTACTACTTTGCCTTTCTCTTGGTGAAAAGATAATGCGGCCATTCGTAATTCAAAAGCCAGATTTGAGCTTGAATCACATTCTGCCTTCTGCTACATTTCTATTTCATTCCATTAAGTGAATAGTCAAGTAGAAAGTTCAGATCTAGTAGTGGAACTGTTACTCTGAAATTAGGATATAGCCCAGAGTTTGATACTTTTCTTTGATTCATGTGCATATGTCCTCCAAATGAAGGGCTTAGATGTTCAGATCAAAATCAGAATATGGAGTACTTCATCATACATTTTCCATGTCAAATGGAAACCAAGTTTCAGGGGTCAGTGACTGGCAAATTAGACATCTTGACTGCAAAAACCGCAACTATAAAATCAGCAACCACTTCAATCAAATATAGTTCGGGAATATTTCTGGTGCTCTTTAAGTAAAACAATAGAACCCAGGGACATTTATTGACTAAACTGTGTTTTGGGCAAAATACATTTTCACCACGGGGGACAAATAGTTGAATAATGTGTAATTCAGAAGTATTTCTGAATGATCCAAGTACTAATAGGAAAGGAAATGAAATACTGTGGAAAAAGGAAGAATGAACCCTGATATGGAAGAATTTTATTTTTTCCATGTGTTGTTTTTAGTTATTTATAAGATCCTGCAGTTAAGGAACTGTGGAAAATTGACTCACATCTGAAGCACACCACTTAGTGTGTGACTAGCATGTAGCAGTGAAGATCTCAAATATATTTATTAAAAGCTTCAAAAAAGGAACAAAAAGAGATGTCTGAAAATGTTTCTTTGTTTTTAAGATCATGATATTTTTCTTCAAATATAATGGCTCAGAAGCATGAGTGCCTCTGGTTTTATTGTCAATATTCCCTACTGCCCCAATCCTACTGCGTCCTCTGTAGGATTAACAGAGAAAAACTACTGCTGATTAATGAATAAAATTAACCCTGTATTTTTTTCTTACTAATTTTTATTCCAATAGTTAATTCTTTGAGCAGTTTCAAACAGCTTGGTACTGAGACAGAAAAAGTGTGAGTAAAGAGTGAATGTGGTACCATCAACTATCCCTTCTCGAATGTGAAAATGGGATCTTGCAACCATTTATGCTGCAGGAAACCTCAGCTAATTGATTCCTCACAATCAAAATATCTGCTTTAGTCTTTGGCAGCCTGAAAATATTAGGCATTTGTGTATAAATGGGTGATTGAATTGATTCACTTGAATATTTTAGTTAAGCATCTACAGGTGTTTCTTTGACAGACTCCCATACACTTGACCCAAAAGTTCTACATTTTGTAAAATTTTTGCATTAAACTTTCAGATACTATCTCTGAACTATGTGAAACATGATGTGTATGTTGTCATCATCATGATGTGTATCCATCTTAATTGCTTTTTTGTACTGACTTGGAATAATTTTCCGTACTAAACTTCTCTTTTGACAACACTTACTCTGTTTCCCATGCTCTAAAATCACTTACATGTCAGTTGAGTGGTAAGATGTAGCACTAAGTGTTTGTTCAGCTAAAGGTGTCTGCCAAGGTTAACCAATAATGATTCAAACTGAACATCCCAACAACTGTAGAGAATTACATTTGCAGATGCAATGGGCAAGAAACCACTCTGTCAGAACAACATACACATTTCTATAAGCAGTAGCTGGTAATTATTGATTCTACTGATTAAAGTCCAACAACTCATCAAAAACAACACCACCTTATTTGCATTAATAAATGTAACAAATCTCCATTAGACTTTCAAACTCATTTGTTGGCCATATCACTTCTTTCACCAGTGAATGTCCATACTCTTATATTTCATCAATCTTTTAGAAATTTGCTATAACAGGAACATTGAAAACCATGGCATTACAGAATAGAATCAGACCAGCTTTCTGCAGTAATTGTCAAAATCTGAAGTTTTGGTCATGAAATTTCCCTCTTTTTCTTTTGAATCACCTGAAATATCAATAAAGAAATTTTCTCTCAGATTATTTAAAGAAGAACTGTGACATACTAATGAGCTGCTGCCTAATTAAAACCAACCATTAGAAAGAAAGGCGGTTACAGTCACTGAGTATTTAAAATAATTGAAAGATACACACCAAGACACTGAACATCTTTTCATTGCATTTGATGTTAGAGCTGACTGGATCTCTTCTGGCAGAGTGTTCCCACAGATAGGAATTGAGAAATCCTTTTAATATGGCATTCCATAACGGGAGGAACAGTTCTCAGTAGCTTTAAGTTATCTTATTATTTCAAAGGTATTAGTAGAATGGAGACATGACTGTTACCCACATAATTCACAGAGATGCTGTGAAACCCATTGAAAGTCACTAATCCTTATTGTACTTGAGGCCTATTAATTCTTTAATTCATATCAATGTGATACTCCTTCTCTTTAAAGGCTTTGAAGATTTCTCCCATTCCTCCATAAAGATGACTGCTGGGAGGAGACTTGCTTCATATATTTTATTTTAAAATCTCAGTGTACTTGTGCTGTGTCTTGTGACTACTGAGGTACAGGAGCTAATCCCTGGACATAGAAATAGAGGGATAGGTAATGAGTGGATTTACACAGCAGCTTTTCTGCTGATAGTAAGAAGTCCTGCCCTGCAGAAAACAGCAGCCCTGATGATACTACATGAATAAACTGCTGATAAAACTGACACAGGTTGCCTCTGTGGGTAGAGTGGGACGTGGAGAATGGAAAGAGCAGTTAGAGCAGGTTGCCCATGTGCCTCATCCTAAGGGCATACTGTTGGGTTAGCTGACCTTAAACAGGTGAACTTGAAGAGCAAGAGAAAAGAAGGATATGATTTGAGATGAAAAATTAGTTTCTGGAGCCATGCAGATAAAAGTGGGCAAGAGCTGCTAAGGGATGAGAACACATTAGACAAGAAATGGGTCTGTTCTGGCAGAGGTGACAAGTATGATGATTTAATAGACAAGATTAGTGCTAGGGAGTTGTGAGCACTTCAGTTTTCTTTTAATGAAGGGATTGATTCTCTGAGCTGGCATGGTCCCTGAAACTGGGTTTTCTCATTTGGAGCAGGACATGGTTGGAAAATGAGGTGGGTTTGAAATTGACTGAATTCATGTCTTTTAAAGTTTGGAACTAACATAAAGGTAAGTGGTGTACTGATGCAGTAAATGTAGTTTGTTGTGAATTTAATATGGCATTTTAAAATGGTATTTCTTACTAATTTGACTTCAGGAAATAAGTTCTCAGTTAACATTCTCTCTCTTTCTTCTGTTTCTTACTATGCTTCATTTTGGCACTTGACATGACTGTGAAAAAAGGAAGAAATGGAAGGTCCTAGAAAGTTTTACCATTCAGAATTAAAAAATCCAGGGTTTGGCCCACTGTCTTGAAATGCAGAAGCTGAGAGGGCAAAAATGAAACAAAACCAATCAATGTCTTCTTGTGAATTACTGGTCAAATACACACAAATTTCTGTTAGTAAGCAAATTAATAAATATCCAGTATTCTGTAATTATATATAAAGAAAGTTACAAAAAGCTGAATTGGATATTCACCAATTGTTTAAAAGCATTTGGGTAATTTTTTTGTTACACAGTGCAATTAAATGCCAAAAAGCAAGGCTAATCCACCTGTTAGAGGTGAAATTATTAACCATCTAAAACACCCTTTAGTTGCCTCCCAAATCTTAACTCTTGATAGCTATAAAAATGCAATTTGCTTTAGGTGGGAAGAAAGTGCATATTTCAGGATATTTGAAAAATTCAAATGTACCTGACAGCAGATCTGATAAATGTATGAGTAGACCATCAATGCTACAAAGGTTTTGCTACAGAGAATTTAGTTATATCCCTGATGTGAAAAATGGCTGGGGACTTGGAGAAACTACTGAATGACTTTCCCAGCTGTTAAACTGTTTTTTTCTGGAACTATTTAGTTTGAGGTGTCTACTGGCCTTTTTGTGTGCTCTCTGATGAAACCCTGGTGCTTCAGAGGACTTCCTTCCTGCCTTTAAATATTAATTTCATACAAAATTTATGACATTGTCATGGAGACCAAACTTCAATTCTGCTGGTACCTGGATGGCTTCATGCTGCTATCAGCTGATTTTAGTTTTTACCCTATTAACATTCCACTTAATGCTGATGTTCTGTTCCCTTTCCAGTTCCCACTAGATCATCCTTTTGAGAATTGTCACCAGTTCTGTCCAATAGCTGTGCCAATAACAAAAGCAGCAAGTTATAATGGTAGCAAAGGAACAAACAAATAGTTTATCCTCCCTTATAGATATCTAAATAGGTCTTTTAAATGAACATTTTGTACTTCTGTAGTAATTGCTTTGTTTGCTTTTATCCAATTCTTTGGAGTTTTGTGTGGTAGGTGTGAATGAATATTTTTGTTATTAATTATTTTTCTGCCATATTGTGAGAGAGGACTTGAGGCCGTGGGATAAGGTGATTTACAGCCTGGCATTTGTAAAAATAATTGTAGTAGCCCTTTTTTATTTTCAATATTATTCTCTTGATGATTCATTTGAGGTGAATTTTTATCTCATGCCCTGCTCTTATCTTTCTGAGCCCAGACCATCATCACATCCGCCTTACTATAATTGTTATGTTACATATGAGACCACTTTTGAGCTTTTCTGATTAAATAGTGGTTTTCTTTCCTCATTTCCTAAGTAAGAAAGTGCCAGTCACTTCTATGCAGAAAGTAGTGGGCTTCTTTTTGAATGACCTGCCTCCCAGCAGGTGAGAATACTTGCTTAAAGGTTCTGGTTTTGGATCTGCTTTTATATGTGAACCATATGCACTTAATGAGTGAACTTAATCACTGCTTAGTGATTAAATCAGAGGTGGTTCACTGGAAAGTAATTTGGGTGAGTGTGATTTGATGCAGAGACAAAATGGAAGGGAAATGCTTTAGTACAACATAAATCTCAACAAGCAGTGACCTGGGGTGGAGATCTTGGAACCCATGTTGAGGACAGCAGGGAAACAAAGAGAGGATGTGATCTGGAGTGCACAGGATGGATGTGAAAGAACAGCTGGGCAGTGTCACAGCCCAGTCTTCCCTCCTTCCTGCTGGCAAATGGAATCCTTTCTCAGAGGTGCAACAAGGATAACCAGGTCTTTCATAATGACAGTGGTCCATGAGGCTTTTGTTGTCTCCCTTCTATGTAATAAGCTGGTGTGTAAAGACAAAGAAATTTCATATTGGTTTTCTCATAAATATCCATTTGAAACAGACTGTTTCATTTTTAACCAGTGTTGTCTGATAACTCCTGCACTGGGAAGTCAGAGTCGAAATTCCTCGACCTGGGGATCTGGCCAGGCACAACAGAAGAGTTGTGCTCCTGTTAAAATGGGATGCTGTTGACAAAATGCAGAGCAGTGACAGAAGGCAGTGTGTGCCTTGCCCACTGTTAGAAATCTTCCTTTCTTTTTTCTGTTTTGCAGAGCAACCAGCCCATCATCTTGCAATATAATTTCCTTTCCTGAGGCAGTACCACAGGCTAGAACAGTGGGGTAACAGCTTCAGTAGGATATGCAGGATGCTCTGCACTCATCATTTCCTCCTAATGACAGGTGTGTGAGGATGCTGAATATTGTCATCATTAGAAAAGAGGAGAGCTGACAGACTAACACACTGGTGTAGTGCTCAGGGGTGTCTACAGGTGATTCAGTATTCGCACATGGATGAACTTATAGATACAAAGAACTTCCTGCGGTTTTTTCTGCCTATTCAAAGATGTGGCCTAAGAATTACAGAAGAATGTGAGACCAAGAAAAAATATAAGGTTTTGTCCCCACCAGTTTTGTTTTTAGGCTGTTACCCAACTTCATTCTCAGAATTTCAGCTTTCTTGACTGCTTCCGCTGCATTACAGTGTCTGTACTCAAGACTGTAGCTAACACGTGAATTCACAAAGGATGATTTCTGCAGCTATTTTCCTCTCTCTGTCAGAGGATAAATTTACATCTTCAGTCTACATATTTGAATGCTAAAAGTATCTTCCCACTTTCAGCTATTGTGTGTAAATTGCCATCAGCCTCTGTTAGAAGCTTGGTTAATGTGTTCAACAAAGTGATGTTTCTTTCTTGGTCCCAGTCCCAAATGCAAACCTTTTTCAGACTCATACTAGCTTATTAAAAGAATATATTGTTTCCATTGTCCCATCCAATTTAGCTACAGCTGCCAGCCTTAGCCCTGAGAGTCAGATACTTCAATTATTACTTCAAATTAAGACAAATACAACTTGGGGGGACAGCTTATAATCATTTTCTCTTCATGTGCAGTAAGATAAATTTGCTATTTTGAACTTGGCTGAGACTTCTACAGAAAAATGAGAAGAACCTCAATTAATGTGAATCAAATGTTCTGAAGACATGTCAATTAGGGAAAAAGAATTTTGGAAACTTGCCCCCTTCTTGTCTTGCCTGGAGGACTGCTAGACAGCTAGACTCTTGACTCCTTTGCTAGAGGGTTGTGAAGAGGAAAGAGCTCCCAGGTTGGATTTCTGCCTTCTTCCCCCATATGCAGGCAGCTGGATTGCCTGAACCAGAAGAGCTACACCCACCTCAGTGTCTGGATCGCCCTGCTCTGAAGCTGTCATATCACCAGGCTCGTGCCTTTCCCAGCTTTTGTAGTATTTGGGTGCATGTTAAAAAGTAAAAGAAAAATCTGATATTTCCATGGACATTTATAAGCATCAGTGAAACTAATTTTGAAGCACAGTTGCTTAAATTTCAATTCTCCTCCTATTTTCTTTATAAGGAAACAGTTTAAGAGAAATTCAAAGTAAGACCAGAACATAGTTGTCCAGAGGCAGGACAGGTCAGGAAAGGAGGCAACACTCCATCCTCTCCTGAGTCCCTGGAAAAAGCAACTTCCCAGCCATTTGCTCATCAATAGAGAGAATGGACTGTAGCTCTTCAGCTGTAGATTTGGCCATCTGCAACCATTGCATCCAGTTTATTCCTGGTCTTATCTTCTTAACCAATAGCACAACCTGTCTCTGGCAGGTGGCCTGCTGTAATGCAGAACATGCAGTAAGGAAGTCTTCCTGATAGACACCAGTAAGTCCATTTATATCTACTGTATTTAATTAATAACTCCTGCATTTTGTTGTATTCTGAACATAGAAATAGTGGTTCAAGAAACCCTATATGTGGAAGCTGGGAAGTAATGCCTGTGAGGCAACTTTCAGTGTTACTCCTTCATGTCTGCTTCTGTTTGCATCTAGAAAAAGATGCCTGATGACAAAAGCTCTCTGTACAGCCCTGGATTTAGTTCATGAGCCCTCATTGGTGCAATGGTGCATTTGAAGGTGATGTTCTTTGCTCTTACTGGGGTCTCTCCCTTGTTCCTGACAGTTTGACATGCTCCTCCTCTCTGCACCTCTATTAAGCTAAGCAATGCTACCACAAATAACGTGACTCTGACATGTTAAATTTAAAAACAGAGGAAACACTGAAGGCTTAACAGACAATTTTGCAGAATAATTTAAATGTCTGGGGTGAGATAGAATGATAGTAGTTGACATCCGAAGTTGCTTCATCGTGATTGCTCTGAATCAACTTGATAAACTCAACTATAAATAAGAAAGGCAAGAGTTATCTCAGTTTTATAACAAATCTTAACATTTATTGTGACTATAATTGGAATTGAAAAAGCAGGATGCTGAATCTAAGGGTGGCAGTAAGGTTTGATTGTTCATATTCTGAAATAAATTTCTGCCATGGCAAAAATATTGCTCTTTGGAAGCAGTTAAAATGAATAAAGAACAGTGGAATTATAGAGATCCATTCCCAGAAAATTTAAACAAAGAATACAAGCAGAAGTTTGGGGTTGGGGTTTATTTTTCACTTGATGAGATCATAAGTTCCCATTCAGCACATCCTCTCTGAAAAATATATTTGTACTCAGAGATTTGCCTAACTCATGGATAAAATGAAGCAGGAAAAGGATTTCCTTCCTTTTTTTTTTTTTTCTTTATAGCTATAGTTCTAACCATGCTCTAAGAACTGTATTAAACAGCTTCTGTATCTGCTGAGAGCATCAAAAAATGTTCCTAAGAGTACTCACAGTGCTGCACATTTCAGAAAACAAAAAGACGCAAAAGATTTACCAAGGGAAGATGTTCTGCTTCACATGCTAGGAAATGGAGGGGACATAAAGATGTGGGGCATACACAAAATTTCCTCTTAGGGCGCAAGAGCTGCATGAAACAGAACACTAAGAATCATGGGCGTTGATTATCTGACTGCTCATATTCAAATTAACGAGCACAAAATGCTGCTGGCTGAGAACCATAGAGATGTCCTAGTCTGAATCCTGCACTGTCAGCCAATGCAGGTTACTTTGTGACCAGCTGTGTGACGGGTCACTGCAGTGTCTGGAGAAACTCAATTGCTTATCATTATGTGGGAGTAAGATGCGTTAAACAGAGGAGATTTTGAGCACCTTTTCTTCCTTTGAACTTCACTGATAGTGAAGTGCTGGGGTCAGTGTAGAGACAGCAATATAAAGAAAATTTAAAAAAAAAAGCACAGGAGAATTGCCTGTATTTATTTGATTTACTTATTCCTATAACTGCCTTAAAGAATCTCCTTCTTAAATCAGGATCCCTAACCTGAAGGGCTCCTAACTCTTTCCATGTCTCTTTGCACTAAATCTTGTTCTTATTAATGAACAAGCTGCCGCTTACTTGAAATTGAACATTAATAAAAAGCTTCTTCAGATGAGATTGAGAAACATAGATAGAAAATTAGGGAAATTTTCATTATTTGCCTTATTTCCTGGCCCATCATAACGTGTTGTATTTCCAAGTTAATGCCTTTCCTGTCTTTTTAATGTGATAGATGAAGGTCTATCTTTCTGGATTAAGTGATTAAGTGATCAGAAGCAAGATATGCACCACATGAAGGATCTCAGAATTTGTAACACCAGCATAAGTCAGAAAATCTGTCTTATATTTTTCTCTGCTGGTCAAACAAAAAATGTTCTCTGACGGTGATAATTACCAACCCTTCTGTACCAGTCAAAATGTACATGTGAATGCGATGTGCTGATCATATTAGGGACTTCCCAAAACAGAAGAGACAAGCTCTAGAGAACTTGAATTCTTCCCAGCTCATTTCAGACATCAGCCTCACTGCCTTGGTCTGCCTCTGTGATCAGTGGGAAAACCAGAGAAATTCCAGGGGGTAGTTACAGCTGTGAGCAGGACCATAGGTGTCCTGCTTACTGCACAGTAACCATAGAGAAATTACTTTTCTAACCCGAAGTACAATAATCATGTACCCAAAGGAAGTCTGGACAAAATCGGGTCTAAGAAACTAAATTCTACTAAGTTGTGGAGCACTTGCCATTTGGATTTTTAAGGTTTCTCCTAGATTTGGTGTATAGATGAGAAAAAACAGTAAAAAAGAAAAGATTATTTCATGTATGCTCATGCTGCTTGAAGAACCCCTGTTATCTTACATTCCTTCCAGAAGAATTGGGTTTCACATGGAAATTGAATTTTGTAAGGAAATTTTTGTGTGAAAGAAATAATCTTTAAATTGAAACTGAAAACAGCTTTCTTTCCTTCTTTAAAATGACAGAGAAACAATAAGCCTAATTTGTTTTGTACTTCATTACTATTCAGATTTTTGCTTCATCTTTTGGGTTTGGAAAGCTTGCAAAATATCTTGCATGCCAGTTAAAAGGGTAAGTCTGAAACGGGTTAGTAAAGATTTGACAGAGAGAGATGTGTTTTGGTCCATCTTGTTTAATTTATTTAACATTTTAAAAATGTCCACAATTATGAAATAAGGTACCTCATACTAAGAGGAATGTCTGAAAATGTTAGTAGACATCTACATGTGATTAAAAATGTCATACTTCAGCACCGCAGTTTTAAATTAACTATTTTATTGACAGAAAATAAGAGAAGCTGTTTGAGTGAAACCTTTTGAGTAGCTGGCTTTATTCACCAGGATTATACTGGAGTGGAGGAAATTCTGTGGAAGCTGGTTGAGGAGTATTTGTATGTTTCTAACAAAACCAAAATAAGATGAACCTTTTTTTTCAGTAGCAGTGAGAAATTTTTATTTACAGTGAAGTCAGGAAGAGGGAAAGAGATGATGGGAAATCTGTCCAATTCTAGTGAGTAAACAAACTACAGAAGGTGTATGCATGCAAGCAAAGATTGATCTGACTTTTCTACGTTTCATACCAGGAAAATGAGGGGGTTTGTGTAGCTCAGAGGAAAATCTTGTTCATGGCTAAATAAATGAAAAAGAAAAGTACTATTTTAAGCCTCTCAACCCATGCAGGGTGCCAAACACACAGAAATACACATACACAATCTGTGCAGGGTCTAAGGTTATACACAGCAAAAAAAATATACCTATTCTTAACCCGAGTATGTGCTTTGTTGTTCATTCATTTGTTGTTGAATCATGTGCTGAACATTAAATTTGTTATGATTGAAACTTAATGATAAGTGCTGCATTTTTGATGTTACTTTCCTTCATAAAACTGAAAAAAAAGGGACACAAAATTGTCTCTAAAATATAACAGTGTTTAAAGCTAAAAATAGAAAGAGTTTGGAATCATTTATTGTAATCTATCAGAAGTTTGATTGCTGAACTTTGAGTTTCAAGAAAGCGTAAGTCCAGACCTGTAAGTTTTCTTTCATTAGCTTCTGTTATCCGAGCACAGTTTTATTGCTCTGTGCTCTAAAACTTCGGGTTATTTGACCAGATTGAAATCCTTGTTTAGTAGTTAGCTATTAGCATTGGTAACTATTTTTTTTTTAAACCTTCCACTAAATGAGGAACTGTGAACCTCAAATGATGAGGTTGTGAGAAAGAGGGAGGAGAAATAAAGGAAATTCTTCATGAGACAAACCTCATCTCAAATTCTGTCCTTCAACACTCCTTTAATTGTGTGTAGCTTAGACAGCCAGTTAGCTGCTGCAATATAAAGGTTGCAGAATCACAGAATTATTTAGTTTGGAAGTGACATCTTGAGTTAACCTGATGAAAACCCTCAGCTCATGCAGTGTCACCTAAGCCAGGTTGCCCAGTTGGGATTTTAGTATCTCCCCAAAGGAAGACTCCACAGCCTCTCTGAGAAACCTGTCAAACCAATGTCTGAGAATCCTCACAGAAGAAGAATTTCCTTGCATTCACATGGGATTCATTAACTCTTGTCCTGTCCCAGAGCACCACAGAGAAGAGTCTGTCTCCCTCTTCTTCATTTCTGCCCATCAGATATTTGTACATACTGATGAGATACCACCTAAACTTTCTCTTCTCCAGGGTGAACAGTGTCAGCTCTCCCAACCTTTCCTCAAATGAAAAATGTTCCCATCCTTTATTCATCTTTGTGACCCTGCACTTTATTCTTCATGGTCTGAGGAGCCAAGAATGGGAGTACTCTAGGTCAGCCTTGGCTTTCCTAACCCTATCACTGCAATATCAGATAACTGTGCTCCTCTTGGATCACCCACCTACTTCCACCTCTTATTTTTGCTCTCTGAGTTCAGCTAGGATGTCCTTGCTCATCCATGCTGGCTTCCTTCTTCTTGTGCTTGATTTTCTATCTATTAGGATGGATCATGTCAAGTATTGGAACATGCAGCCACAGGAAGTAGTAGAGTAACCATCCCTGGAGGAGTTTAAAAGGCATGTAGATGTGGTTCTTAAGGACGTGGCTTAGTGGAAGACTTGGCAGTCCTGGGTTAATGGTGGGACTTGATCTTGCAGGTCCTTTACAATCTAAAGGATTCTGTTATGCCATAATTTAATAATATACCAAGCTTTGCCAGTTACAGACTGAGATCTTGACATACATCTCAAATGTGGTCCAAGTTTTCAGTCTGTTATTCCCCATGAGCTTTTTCCTCACCCAAAAATTTCTCAAGTACCTATTTTCCTAGGTGAGTGGTTTCCTGTATTGGTAGTGGGGCCCCTGTTTGCATGAGTATTTTCCCTGGGTTTGTCACACAAGCTGTCTGTTTCCTGCTTTAATTGGAAGTGCTTGAGACAAGCTGGGGACAAGAGAGACTCGTTGGCACTACACACGTAATTGCTACTTCTGTAGTGCCATGTGCATATGAAGTGCTATAAATTGGCAGTGATAATAACACGAAGTGATAATGAAGAACTTGGTGAACATTCGCCAAGTCACAGCACATCTCCAACACAGCTGAATGGATTTTAGAGGCTGCATTCAGATGAGAGTATCAACAAATCCCAAATGTCTTCTCTATACGTTTTAATTCACTCAACCAGAATAGAAGTCTCATGTGTAATTGTGATGTACCTATTTTAAAGACTATAAGTAGAACAAAAGATGATGGAGATTTTTCTTTATTCCACTCAACAAAAGATATATGAAAGATAAAACACTTGGGAAATAATTGATGAAGAATAAAGCTGACTTTGGTCTCAGAGAGTAAAAGTGAGTGAGGCTGGTGAAAGCTGCCATGTTTTTTTGTGATAGCAGAACAATTAAAATGAGCTTTGAGGATATTGCATCTAAGTCTGCTAAAAATCCTAAACAAATAGACTGAGAAATGGGCCTATTTTGCATTCATTTGCAAGTCTTACTTTATCATTGGTCTACTAATATTTGAGAAAACACAGACTTTATCATGAGACTGTGCCATTAAGTCTACAAGTATATGAGCAAATGAGCCAGAAAAGTAATTAATTTTCTCCTGAAAAACAAATTATGAGAAAACACTTTTAAAGACCAGCCGTTTACAAAAACAGAGCTCTTAATATGTGGGAATAAAAACGTTTCCAGAGTCACAGTAATTGATAGCAGTGTGGCTTTTTTCCACCATTTGTTTGCTCATAATGTACCAAAATTTCATCCTGTTTGTCTGAAATTTTCTAGGCCTTAAAGAAGTGTTCATGAAACTTTCAACTAATGTCACTTACTGTCTCAAAATTTTCCTGCTGTAGTGGTCTTCCTTGGAATAAGTTCATCCAGCATTTTTCTACAAGATCTGAGGAAGGATCATTGTTCCTGGGTGAGAGGGCAGAGCAGGGACATGACACTGCTAAGCTGAGGGAGGGAACTAATTACAGCCATTACCCAAAAGTGTGGTGGTGATGACATGAAAATGGCAATAGCTAGAGATGGAGAAAAACTCATGTACACTGAAAGTATGGGTGACACAAGTGACATAGGTCAGCAAGAGAAATCCTAACTGGATATAAGCAAAATGTCTCTTCAAGACTAAATGAGTGGCTAGAACATGTTTCCCTGAGAGACTGTGGAATTCTTGTCCATGGAGATTTTCAAAACTGCCTTGGATAAGGCCCCAGGAAACCTGACCTAGTTTGAAATTAGCCCTGCTTTGAGGAGGTTGGAATTTGGAATTGCTGACATCTGAAGAGCTTTTCCATCCAAAATTATTCTGTGTGTCTATTTTAATGTTCAGTGAATACTACTTAATCACGGTGTAAAAGATCTCACATGACTGTGGGTCGTGTGCAAACCCTGGATCTAAGCTCTTTAGTGCCAGCCTAAAAGGAGCAGAAAACAGTAAGAACTCTTTCTTGTTTAGTAGATGACCACTTACATTTAATCATATGGTTTCTCTCATGGTTTCTCTACCATATCACCATGATGAAAGACAAACAAAAAACCATATTTTCATAGAATGGTTAGGGTTGGGAGGGACCTTAATGATCATGTACTTCCAATGGGCAGGGACACCTTCCGCTAGGCCAGGCTGCTCCAAGCTCCATCCAATCTGGCCTTGAACACTTCCATGAATGGGTCATCCTCAGCTTCTCTGGGCAACCTGTTCCAGTGCCTCTGAGTAAAGAATTTCTTCCTAACATCAAATCTAAACCTGCCCTTTTTCACAATCTATAGATATTATCATAACCCACATCTCAAATGACCTCTTACTCCCCTAGCATTTGCAAAATCAGGGGCAAAAATAAAGAACCTTCTTTTAGGTGGAGCGAAACATTAATTAGAACCAGGTGAAGGAGTGAAATAAAATGTGCTCTAAAACAAACCATCTCAAATGATTTGGACTCACAAAGAACTTAAACACTTCAAAACAGCATTGATCAATAACTGTAGTTTGCGCATGCAAAAATATAGTAATGAGGTTTATTTCATCAGCTGAAAGCAAAGTGCATAGTAAAAGAGCAAGCAACAGTTATTTTACATTTTGCTTTTTCATTTTTATTTCATTACTGTTCGCTGCCTGCCCATGGCATGGTTGCATAACTTGTGTATCTCAACTGAACCCAGTGCTGACAGTGAATATGGGAATGATCATAAAATCACAGAGTGGCCTGGGTTGCAAAAGACCCAAAGCTCATCTAGTTCCAACTCCCCTGGACAGGGATGCCTTTCTCTAGATCAGTTTCCTCAGAACCTCACCAGACCTGGCCTTGGACACTTTCTGGGTAGGGGCATCCACGACTTTTCTGGGAAACCAGTTCCAAGGCCTCAGCACCCTTACAGTAAAGAATTTCTTCCTGATATCTAATCTAAAAGTATCCTTAATTTAAAGGATAAGTCCATTCCCCTTGTCCTGACCCTACATGCCTTCTTTCTTGCAGGCTCCCTTCAGGTATTGGAAGGCCCCAGTTAGGTCACCCCAAAGCCTTCTCTTTTCCAGGCTGAACAATCCCAATTCTCTCAGCATTTCCTCACAGAAGAGGGGCTCCATCCCTCTGGTCATCTTGGTGGTCTCCTCTGCACTGGCTCCAGGATGTCCCTGTCCTTCCTGTGCTGGAGCCCCAGAGCTGATGCAGCTCTGCAGGAGGGGTCTCAGGAGAGCAGAGCAGAGGGGCAGAATCCCCTCCCCTCCCTCCCCTGCTGCTCCCACTGCTTTGGGTGCAGCCCAGGACAAATTTGGCTTTCTGGGCTGTGAGTGCACATGGCTGGATCATGTCCAGATTATGAACAGTTCTTTCTCAGATCAAAGAGGATTTGTGGACTTCTCAAGCTCCTGGAGGGAGAAAATTTTCTTCCATGTAGGATGAATACTAAACTGTCTCTAATTAATAATCTTTGCCGGTATGGGAGCTAATGGTAAATATTATATATTTAATAAGTCTGTGCTAATAAGTCTGTAATATGTCTCTTACTCTCTTTGTTGAAACAAATTCTAGTCATCTTTCAACTTAATTTCAGGCTATTTGTTATTTAGGCATTTTTCTTACCAGCTTTATTTGGTCACTTCAGCACTAAGTAGAATTTGAGAAGGTATAAACGTGAACAATCTAGTTCCTTATAGAAGAAATTCCCTGTTCTCAAAAGTTTTCTTAGAGAATATTGAAAGATATTTTCATATCTTTATAATGAAATACAGGAAGAATGAAGGAAGTAATTGTCCTTTGTTCTTAACAACATTTGTAGAAATGACACTTGTCGTTCTGAGTTTGGAAATAGGCATATTTCCTTTTCTTTCCAACAATAGACTTCTATTAAAGACTTTGCAAGGACAAATCTCAAATTCCAATAACTAATGTTTATCCATTTTCCAAAAGAACAAAGAAATCTTTAGAAATGTGAACAAAACATACATTATGAAGGAACATTTCCAACATTCCTTCAAAATACTTGCATATTTGTATTTACAAAATTAGTCTTGAGGCTTGTCCTTGGTTGGCAGAACACAAAAACATTAACAAAAACTTGAATTTGATTTGCTTGGACACTTCATTTTATGAAAAACATAATTCAAAGGTAAGTGTATGCTATTCGTGGCCTCAGTGGGTGTAACAGTTTTCAGCACACCTTCTCAGCATGGGGAAATTTGTAATGAGTTGACATTTGACTGATTAAAGTTGCTATTTTTGGCACCTATATTATAACCTGTACCTATACCAGCTTATATTATGTCTGTATTTTGTTCCACCATACCCATACAAGAAAGCTCTGGACTGTTATTTTTCTTCTCTGACTAACTGTTCTTTGGCAAATGTTAAATTATTCAAGCCTTTTAGGGACCTGTTCTTTTTAAATGCAGCAAATCTTGGGTACCGCTTTACAGAGGGTGAGGAGTATTCTATAACATAGTTACACAAATTGGACTGGTAAGAAAAGAGCAAGGTAACCATATCAAGAAAAGGCATCTACATCTACACTGGGAAAATCTACAGTTACTGGTGGGGAGTTATGTCATTGAAAAAGTTACCATGTCCCTTTAATGTTACTGGGGAAAGCTGTAAAAGGATCCTTCTTTAATTTTGTAGGCAGGAGATACCAAGGATCAGTCATTTGTCATATTCAGTGGAATGCAGAACTGTTATATGAATGTATGAATGGTGCATATCTTGCTTTAACTGATTACCTCAAGATTATGAAGTTGGGTTTGGTCTTAATGATGAAATTTTTCTAATGTGTTTCTATCTTTAAGTCAGATATAATATATCCATCATTATGTCCTTTTTCTCAGGTAATTCATATGAAACAAAATATATGAATACTGGGTGCCTCAACTGGAAGGCTTTCAATGAAAAATTACCCTGGTTAACTAAAAAGAAGAAATGAAAAGGGGGAAAATGATCTTAATAATTCATCTGTAACTGCTTTTATGAAGACAGGATTGCAAAAATAAATGAAAATATAATATAACTACATAAATTAGATATTACTAAAACAAATATATGGATATAAATGTGGAAACAGATATAATCTATTCAAAAAGTACTTTGTTTAAATGTCTTTCCACCGAGGACTGTGTTCAATAGTAGCTTATATTCCAGTCTGAAGATATTCAAAAATTCAATTCCCTGTTTGTTATGGGATTTATTAATTATTATAATGCATTAAAACTTTTCTTTAGCCAAGCAAAAGCAGAGGCTGGTTCTGTATTTAGAACAGTTTTCCTATAACTGGAGAATGACACTATTTAAGAAGCAAACAAGAATTATTACTTCAAGTCATTTACTCTTTCATTTCAAGGAGGATTAAGATTTTGTCTTTAGGGTAACTAATAATGTATTATTATAATTTTATTATTAATGTATTATTGTATTATTAATGCATTATTAATTGTATTCAATATCAATTGATTAATATTCAACATAAGTCACAATATTACAATTCATTCAGAAAGTATTTCTCAGATACCTGGTTAACATAAAAATCCCAAATAACTCCTGAGTTCATTCCAAAAACCAATCAACCCTTTTCTATGTAATTTACCTTTGAGCAGATAAGAAGCTTACAAAAGTGAAATTACAGTGTTTGCTCAAAAACTAATCTCCACTGGTCTGATTTGCCACCAGCCCCTCCCCAACCAGCAGCAACATTTTCAAAGATTCTTTTCTCTCATGGCCAATATTTCACTAGTCTATTTCAATTCCTCGACCAATATATCAGAAGCTCTTAGTTCTTAAAATACTGAAATAGAAAAAAAGATAAAGGTAATATTTCATTTCTCATGTAAAGACAGAATGCTGGATTTGTGTGAGGGAGAGAGGCATAGGACTAGATTGCTTGTGACCATGACAAACGAAACTTGTCTAAGCTGGTACACAAAGTCGTGTTAGTCCTTAAAGCAGGGTAGGAGGAGAACAATACCATTTGTTACCCAGCTGCACAGCAGGACCTGGACAAACTCCTGCTCTGCATTCAGTAGCTTAGAAACTGGTAGCTGCAGGATCTTCTTAGTGGAGTGTCTGTCAGCTCCAGAGACTTTCTCCTGTTTGCCATGCCCAAGCTGTCCACTAGGTCAAAGACACATAGTTTCACGAGGATGAATTTCTTTACCCTCTAGAAAATATCTTGGAGTGGTCTTAATCACACTGTGGTCTGATCCAGAAGGAGAAACATCATCCAGGAAGGTTTGATCTGGCTGGGTCAACTCTGCAGGGAAGACAGCATTATCCATGAGAACAGGTGTAAGATTAACATGCTGTGTGTCAGGTGTGATAGAATTTAGAGGGCATGGAAAAATCTGCTGATCAACTGAACATGTCCATGCACATCTTCCTTCAAACTGTGCTTATAGAGCTTATGTCTTAACCAAGCCAGTATACACGACACCTCTGGCAGGGTTAGCAGAGTTACCACAGACAAATATCAGTACAAAAGAAAAAAAATAACTCTGGCTCTGAGTGACAAAGGAGAACATCAGAGATGATGTAGGGAGCTTCAGAAACACTGTGTCTTGGTGTGCAACATTCTACCTTCAACAGTCTGAATAGAGCTGACCTCTGCTTCCTCCACAGGTCGTGAAAGATCAGAGAATCATAGAATAGAAAGGTAGAAGGATCTCAAGGATCATCTGCTCCAACCTTTCTTAGCAAATCATGATCTAGTCAAGATGTCCCAGACAAACCTGAGAAGTGTCCTATGTGGGAAGGCTGCCCAGTGCAAACATTAGCCATACTTCTGACTGTCTCCAGTTTCGTTGGGGTGTTGTTGGGGATTTTGTTTATTTGGGGTTTTGGTTTGGTTCTTGTGTTTGGGTTCAAGGTACTTTGTTCTAGAGGTACAGTCACTTTTGGAAGCCTAGTAGCTCTGTCTGTAGGGATTGCACTTCATGTGTTTACCTGAGAGGCAAGGCAATGTAGCAGGAGATAGATTCACTAGCAAATCTGACAGCCCCTGGACAAAACCCATCTGTTGTCATCCCAGCCTGGATTCCTGAAGATGCCTGAGGCCCTCAGAGTACCGAGGCAGTGAGTGGGTGGAGGTTGATTGAGCCCTGTAGGAAAGCTTTGTCTGATCTCTCTTTTAAACTATTAACAATTACAGATGCACAAAAGCTTGCCTGGCAGGTGACAAAGGACTACTATTCCCCACTCACAAGCACACAAAACCAGAGTACCCCAGCCTAAAAACATGCTTGGAATGAAAATCATGTTCTGCCTAGTTATAGTATTTATTTGGATGTGAACAAGATTTTACATTTATTTCTGGTTCTCATGGGTCTTTTGTCTAGACTGAATATTCACCTTGAAACATACTCATAATTTAAAAAAAAAAAGGGGGAATAATCATTGGATTTAGAAGCAAGTTCACAGCAGTCACTGTTTATTCTGCTTTCACACTTAACTTAAAAAAAATTACTAAGGACGTTTATATCTCAAGACTAGAGGTGCATCAGTACCATTTCTACTGACATGCCATAATATGACTTTAGGCACCACGAGTGCCTCTTTAGTCCCAGACAAGACACAATATTTCACTTATCATTTAAGTAGTTTTCAATCTGCAATCTTTTTTTCAAAATTTTTTTTAATAATATAAAAAAGAAAGAAACAAAATTACCTTACTCAAGTAATAACTGAAGGGAAAAATTAACATTTTCCAGAGGATGGTGAGGGACTAGAACAGGTTGCCCAGAGCAACTGTGGCTGCCCTGTCCTTTGGAAGTGTTAAGGGCCAGGTTGGATGGGGCTTTGAGCAATGTGGTCTAGTGCAAGGAATCCCTATGCAGGGCAGGGGGTTGGAAACAGATGATTTTTCAGACCCCTTCCAAGCAAAGCCATTCTATGATAATAGAATAACAAGTGTCAAAAAATAAAAATAAAAAAAAAATTAAATGTAATTACACATTTAAACATTGCTTCTGTAATTGCTCCAGGCTCAGTAAAGCACAGTACATGAAGGAATTTGAATATATTTGAAGCCTTCTGTTTTTTTAACCTGTATATGTGTTTGTGTGTTACAACATTCTGCCTCTGTAGAGGTGAGCAGACACCATGTGCCACCTACTTTACCATTTTGCTTTAGAGGTTTGACTCACTGAGAAGTAAGCTTAATGCAAATAAAATGACTTTCCCTTCCTGGCATTTGGCAGTCACACAGAAATGCAACAGAAGCACAGAGTATGAGAGAAAGTAACTTCTCAGAACAATGTTCAGAAAGAATAGCAAGCATTAAATTCAAAATGAACCATCTGTGACAACCCCTAAGCAGTGCCTCATTTCAGTAAGTGCAAGCCTGGGAATGAAAGTGAAACGGTATGTAACTGTCAATTAAAATAATCTAATATAGACCTTTCTGCCTCGGGGGGGAGGGTGTGCACAGATTTTCTGGAAGCCCTCTCTTTTTTATTTTCTTGGCATAAATTTTACAGTTCAGGAGAACTGAGTCACATCTGTAGCCAACAAATATTACACACCTCATGGGAGGAAAGGTGCTGGAAGAGGCACTTCCATTGTGGATCACCTCTCAGTAGTCCATATATATCTGGTGTAAGATAATGTAACTTCACATCAAAATTAATTCTAAAACAATTTCTAATAAAATAGTGATTTCACATAGATATAAGGTATTTACCATTCCTCATTTGGGAAAACTGTGTCTTATACAGTTGCATTTACAAACGAAATCCAGAGAGTTCCTGTGGGTTCACTCAGACCACAAGAAACCAGGGAAATGGCAGCATAGCCAAGGTAAGTAGAAACACATGGAAATTCCTGCTTGCCCAAACACTATATCTGTATATATATACTGTAGGTTGACTGGCTACACCTTTGGATTTACAGGATTTAAATCACATCAAAATTTGGTCCTCAGAGTGTTCAGCAGGCAGTTCTGGGAAAGAGTCCAGAAGAATTCTGTCAGTAACCATGAAGACTGTGTCATTTCATAAGATATAGGTTCCTGACTAAAAAAAATATATATATATTATTAGGCAGTAAAATTGCGGCTTTAGTCCTGATTGAATTTGGACCTATGTTGCAAGCTGTAAAAAATACTCAGCTAATAGAACATTGTGTATATTTATTGAATCTGGAAAATACCCCTGAGACAGCAGCTCTCAGTGCTGCCAGGATACTTTCCATAAGCCCTGAACTAGAGTTGTATGTGTGTAAATACCAAATGTGTGTTTCAAGGTCTTCCATTTTAATGGTACTACTTTGTAAACTATTTTGTCATCTGAATGAGTTATTTAAGAATGTAAAAATCTTAAAGGTATTTTAAATTCTGTTTTATCAACATTCAAGTGCTAATCCATGTTTAAAATAAGACAGTAGGATGGCAGTAGCTCAAGCTCTGCTTGCCTTCATGTTCCAGTTTCAGCTGGGATTAAATTAGTCTTCTTCTTACTAGAACAGTGCTGTGTTTTGGATTTAGGATGAAAATAATGTTGACAACACTCTGATGTTTCAGCTGTTGCTCAGTAGTGCTCGCCCTAAGTCAAAGAATTTTCAGTGTCTTATGCTTTGCCAATAAGGAGCTGCCAAGGAGCTGGGAGAGCATGCAGCTGGGACAGCTGATCTAAACTGTCCAAAGGGGTATTCCACACCATAAAGTATCATGCTCATATAAACTGGGGGATTTGGATGAGAAGAGCTTATTGGCACTGGGGGACAGGCTTGACATCATTCAGGAGGTGGTGAGCACTGGTGTTGTGCATCACTTGTTCTTCTTGGGTTTTCTTTCTTTCTCTCCTTTTCATTTTAGTTATTACTGTTTTTATCATTAGTACCATGATGATATTTCCTTTTTTTTCAATTACTAAACTGTTTTTATCTCAACCCACAAGTTTTTACTTTTTTCTGATTCTCCTCCCCAACTCCCTGGGGGAAAGAGGAGTGAGAGAGCATCTGCATGGTGCTTAGTTGTCACTGGGGTTAAAGCACAACGCTTAAATAATCAGAGTCCCACCACAATCAAAGCCTGTTTGCAGGACTCAGCAGTGAGAATGCCTTTCTGTGCATGCCTTTGGAGCAAGTCGGGGACTTACCAGCATCTCCTTAATGAGAGCCACCCCAAGGCACGGCTGTGACTACATCATCGGCCCTGGGATCTCAGCTGTAACTCTTTCTTCCAGGTATTCCTTTCAAGATGAAGAGGACATGTTCATGGTGGTTGATCTCCTACTCGGAGGTGACCTGCGTTACCACTTGCAGCAGAACGTCCACTTTAATGAAGGAACTGTTAAACTGTACATTTGTGAGCTGGCACTTTCCTTGGATTATTTGCAGAGATACCACATCATTCACAGGTGAGTGAATTCCATTTGAGGAATGGGATGCTTGCTTTTGGCAGAGCAGAGAAATTTTATCATTTATCTGATTTTACAGTTCTGTTTATTCCAAACCTCTGAAAAGTCCCCATTGCTATTCAAGGGTGGAACTTGGCTCTGAAAGGTTCTATTTTTAAGTGCTTTCTTTCTGTTCAGACCCATTTAGTAACCTTGTATCCTTCTCATACTGCCCTTTTATCCTTCTAATCTCATACTATGATGTACATTTTTCACTATGGTCTTTAAATACTAAAGACAACCCATAATAGCATCCTGATTGCTTTTAATTTAATTCTTCAGTGCCCCAATGTTATTGAACACAAAAACGTAATCCAGCACAAGAGCTTCCCACAACAACATCAGGGAATGGTTACAGAACCTAAAGCTGAGAACAATTTGTTTACTTGCAGCATCTGCATGAAGGTCAGGAGGAACAGAGGTAGAGAAGTAGGAATAATAGTACAAATCAATTGGAACAGTGACAAAGGCTGCATCTTTTTTGCACTTTTTATATTACAGCAATCTGTTAGGTTTTCTGCCATACAGAAACAAAGATAGTATTCATTTCAAAAAAGGTGTCAGGAAGCAGGGTCTGTTTTCCTTAAACATTTTGGCATTTAACTGAAGCAGCAGGGACAACTTCTATTTTTGTTAAAACAGCAACTAGGAAATTATAAAATTATGGGCTTGAACCTTTATTTTACTCTTTCTTAGGCTAAATTCAGGGTTATCTTTTCTGATTTAGAGTGGGATGAATGCAAAATTACAGTTTTGTGTATACAAAATCTGGATGTTATTTTCAGAGACCAACCTGACCTAAGTTGTGCCATAGATCTCCCAAAGAGCAGTACAAATAAATTCCTTTAAATACATTAATGGAGAGTTTTCATCCCATCCACTTGCCAGAACTGCCTCATGCTTTTGCAATAAAGATACAATAGCAAGTATAGTCTGACTTCCAGAGGAGGAATGGTCAGCATGAAATCTATCTGAGGAGATGCAATGGTAGGTGGGTATTTTGTGCTACTGAAACTATGCTAGACAAAATTCTGCTAAACACTGCAACACTTGTTTTGCTTGCAATTAAAACTCCAAATATAATAAAACTTGCAAATATTGCAAGAAAATTCTTTAGTACACTGTTACTATTTTAGTACATTTCCATGTATTTTGCATGTATTTTCTCAGTGAGTATTTTAAAAGTGGAGCTCAGAATTACAGCTGACCTTTTTTTCTAACACCTTAAGGAATGTTCTTGGTGAAAAACAAATTGATGAGATCTTTTATGCAAATAGGCTGGCAAAATATTCATGAGACAATCCAGTTTGTAATCAAAACTTGTATTTTGCTAGAAGTCTGTAGCTTAAAAATGTATCACAGAAAAGCCTGAGAAAGGTGACAGATGTCTGGAAAGAATGAAGGACTAGACTGAAGTCATTGTGGTTGTTCATAGTTTTTTGTGACAGTGTCTGCCTTGTCCCCCTGTGAAACTGGGCTTGACACTTTGATCTCTTTTTTGTTACTTAATCATAAGAAGCAAAAACTTGACTTATTTTTTTTTCTTTGAGTCATAGTGGTTCAACACTTGCTGATTTACACTGAGGAGGGGGAAGGCATGGCCAACCAGAGCTGGTTGTTAGCTCAATTTGGGGGCAGGTTCTGGGGTTTGGATTTTGCTTTCACTCTGCACCAAAAGCTTTGATGAAAGAGATGAGACAAAATAGTGCTCTCTCAGCCTGCAGTGAGTCGTACCAACTGGTTAGCTAGGATCGTTGTCTAGGGGTCTGGTTCAGGATTCTGTTGTGTTATGGAAGAGATATTAATTTTGGAGCTGGCAGTCCTGAGATCTGACTGTGTCTGTCCCACTTCACTGCTTACTGCCCAAATTACCCAACTGTGGCACAAGGAGCCTTTGCCTCTCATCTTCTCACCAGCTACCACAAAATCATAAATGATCTACACACCAGTAAACATGTTATTTAGCCAGGTGAGTCCCAGAACGTTCTGCCTTCTGTCTCACCAACACCAGGTACAGCAGTCTGTGGGATGGGTCTTAGCTGCCTTAAATCTCTGTGGCATGTTTGGCATCAAGAGCACAGTGCTGACTTAAATTAGTTCAGGAGCAGAGCCAGCAGAGATGCACAGTGAGGACACATCTAGTCATTCCTTTATCACTGCAAACACACCATCTTGTTTGGAGGAGAAATCAGTAATCTGCTTGGTGTCTACTCTTTGTGGCTGTAGGCCTCAGCAATATCATTGTTACCAAGTGCTTCCAGTCAGCATTCACATGCTGACCTACAAAACTATATTAGATCTTTTATTTTAAAATGAATGTGTTGGCAGCAAAAAAGAAAAAAAAAACTGTTAGTAAGTCAGAGAGTCATTGAGAGAGTCCACTACTGGATGTTGTCTTGGCTGCAAAAAAAGAATAGTTGAACAATTTATCAGCCTGGCTTGGTGGATTTTCAAACTGCAATATCATAAAGAACTGAATATATAGGGTGTGAATCAGGAGTTTAACTCCTAATATACAGTTGTGTATGAAATGTGTTCAGGTTTCCATTACTATTGCATCCAGCAACATGACAGAATGGGTTTTTCTATGTTAATCTGTGGCCCCAGGAGTTTGCTACCAAAGGAAATGGTGCTGAAGAGGACAGGAGTTCCCAGGCACGTTTGAATGGCTGCAGAAGTGTAGAGATCAGTACTATGCCAGTTCCCCTTAGAGATGCCTTGCAATGCTTCTGTGTTTGCTGATGTGGTTAGTGGTGTGTACTTTGAATGTGGCAATCATTTCAGCAATAGGACTATTGTTACTGCAGGGAGGACAAATTTAGCCATAAATAGAGTAAAACACAGTACTGTTCTGGTGTATTTATGAAACTTGCAATTTTTATTAATCACATCCTTGTGTATAAAATCCATATTTGTCATGCATAATTCCGCAATAGTGGATTTATTTATTATGGCACAATAATAAATGCTGCTCTGTGTCTCACAGCTCTATTGTAAATGTTTGCATTTGCATGAATGTTCACCCAGAATTATAAAAACTTTAAAAAGAAAAAAATCCATTTTTCAAGCTATTATTTGAAAATTATTCTTGGTAAATTTTTCGCTTAACTTATACAACAACTAACTTAATATTGAGATTTTTGGTCACAGGTAAGAGTTACACTGAAAACCCTTATTTCCTCACAGCCCCACTGTAATTATATTTTACCCACATTTCTCACATGAAAAGATTTTTATTTTAAAGCTGTATGGGTGGTATCTCTTATAGATCCTTGGATCCCAATACACACAGAAAGGCTTCTTACAGTATACATCATCTCAAACATTCTCAAATCTCAGATCAAATCCAGAATTCTGCCATTTCAAGATGGTATGACTAAACACATTCTTTCCAGAACCGCTTGTATAATGCCAGTGAATAATGTATTGGACAAAAGTTTTCTCATCAGAGGCTGAATAAACTTATTTCAGCCATGAGTAACTCAGCCTCCTCCTTTCACAAATGTTGCTGTTCATACTTTTCAATTAAACCACCTGCCTCCTCACCAGGGTAGGCTGCCTGTTTCCATTCAGCAAGTTCTTCTTGCAGTAGCTCCAGTGTTGCCTCTTCCAGGATGCTCTTGCAGCTACAGCCTTGGCTCAGAGCACTGCTGGCCCTCCAATGCTGTGGCTGCTGCCCTGGTAACATGCTCATGCTGAAAATTCATATTTTCTCTTTCTAAGGGGCAAGTGTTTACTGTATTGCCCTCACAACTTTTCATCATCATCTGGCTCCATTGGTTTTCATCTGCTTAGAGAGGAGGCTGGATGTGGCAGATGTCTGGAATGGGAATTGCAGTAACCTTCCAGCACAATTTTAGGATACTGGACTAGCTGTTTGGTCGGTGTGCCCAGGACACTTTTACTTTAGTGGGGTTTATTTAATGCAAAATTATTCATGTGTGTATGTGTACATAAAATTTTTTTTTGAGCACAATATGACTGGAATCAGCCTGCCTTGGCAGATATGTGCTGTGATCACCAGTCTGTTTTCCATTCCTCCAAGTTCTGCTTCCAATGGAGAATAGCACCAGGAGTTAATCCAGCTCCAAGTAATTCAATAGCAGTGCAGGGTGGGCCAAAGCTGATGGAAAATGGTGGCAAATTGAGCATTGCATTTTCCTCTGCCAGATGATCCACTGCAGGGTAAGGTTGTCTTGCTGCTACCAGCTAGACAAGAGTCACTCTGTGTTCAGAACTGGACCTGTTTGTTCATTATCATTGAGTCTTCCAAGTTGTTCAACAGTCTGGTGAAATAAGATACTACATTTAAATGATTAGACATTTCTTTAAAATGGGCCTTCCTGGCCTCACTTGCGACAACATAAAGCAAAAGAATCTCTACTTAAAAGGGTGCCCTTCATAACATTTTCCGTTAAGTATGTAAGCAGTAAATAGTTTGGAAAATTACTTGGAAATAGAAAATTTGCCCCTAGTTTTTCACAGGTGTCACAGAGAGAATAGTGCCAACCTGAGATTTAGCTGGACATGTTAGCATAGGGCTGAAATCATTCTGGAATCAAGGGAGCATGTACAATAGATTCAGAGCTAGGTCAGTTAGGCCTGGGAGGGAACAAAATGTTAAATTTCTAGCTTCTGTTGAATCATGTGAAATTGCACCTGTATAATCATATGATAGAATCATGTGGTTGTTAAGGGGGGAGAACGATTGTTTTAATCCAGTGAAGGTATACCAGAGCTTCCACGGTTGCATGCTTTAAAACAATGGGGGGCGTAATAATTAACAAGTAATTGTATAACGGAAAGGTATAAAACGTGTCCTTTTTCAATGTTAAATCAGAGTTGGGATTTGGGGCGTGAATCCCCCCCAATTCTCAGCGCGTTTAATAAAGCACTGACACATAGTCTTCCTGTGGTTATGTGTTTCATCCGTCGCTAACAGACATACTAAATAAAACACAGTTCCTTACAGATTTCTGTTCATACTAATAGTCTTTTACTCTGGTGTGTGTGTAGATGAAGAAAAAATGTAGTAGGGTCTGAAGCAGATGAACTAGGAAAAAAATAACCATAATACTATTCATAAACAGTAGCAAAGATCATTGCAGATCAATAGGCTCGTCCATTGAATCGTTTTAGTTCATGTTCCCATGTCTCTTCCATGGCATTGTATTATGTTCTTTAAACAAGTGCTAGCCCACATTATTCCAAAGAAAAATTACAGGAACTGAGCAATGAGCTACATAAGAGAAGTAAATCAGAAAACATATCAAAACCAGTCAAAAAAGAAGCATCATGCAAACCATAAAGCCCTGAACACCTGCTGAATCTTTATGAGCCAGCCAAGATGAAAAAAGAAAGTGATTCACAAATTCTAGACACAAAGGATATTTAAATTTCAGTCATGCACTTAACAAAGATACTACAAGATACAAATACACAGAGAACAAGCCTTTCAACTTCTGAACAGAGTTCTCTCCCTACAACAGCGAATTAATTGTACTTCTGTTTAGCTACAGAAAAAGTTACTTGATATACCAGATAGGATACTGCTAATAAATGAAACTGGTTTGGAAATATACTGAGAATTCCATATACAGAGTATATAAACTACTGATAAAGTAAAACATTCCACGGTTGGAAAGAGACACAGGGAATGCTCTGAGGTGCATGATGTCCCATCAGGTGCTCCAGTTCCTGCCACTGGCACAGATCCGATCTTTTATTGTGGGCCTGATGTGCTCTCCCTTCCTGAGGTGAAATACCAGAAGATCCCATCACACTCTCACTCCTTCAATACCCCATGGCTGAGACACCCTCACTGAAGCCAGCAGGGTGTTTCCTTACAGTTTTCATGTGAGTAGATAAAGTCACCTCTTGTCTCTTTCTTTCATCTTCCGTCTCTCACTATTCTAACGTCAAGGCCATCTCAAATGTGTGTTTGTGGTGTATGCAGCACAATAGTTGGCTTTCTTATTGATTGCTTTAGTGCTCATAATATGTATTAAAATGCTACATATCCCTCATCTCCATGATTTAGCATCCTATTGATGGATAATAAAATTAAATGCTTTGTTTCCTTCCTTCCCCCATGTCCTGGTTTAGGGCAAATTTGGGAGGAAACCCCACTCCTCAGTATTCAAATTTTGATCATGAATCATTTTTAGACATTCAGACACTGAAGCAGAAGGTGTTGAAAGAACTAAAGCAGAGCTTTATATTCAACATTATCTCAGGTCTCCATCCACAAAGATGATCTGGTTAATGCCAGTTCTCTGCTTTAGCATACTGCTAGTTTCTTAGTAGCCAGTTATCAGAGGTCTCTTTCTTCCACAGAAATCCATTAAAAAATTTGTTGGTGTTGCTTTAAAGCTTCAAGGGATTTTAGTATGAGTGTCTGCTCCCGACTGATTTATGCCAGCAAAGACCACCATAATAATAAATAGCATGTTGATACTGTCATGCTGAATATAATAATCAAGAGTATTAATAACTACATGCAAATAATTTTTCCTAAGTAATTAAAATGATTAGGCACTCTTCCTGCAGAGGCATAACAGTATCCACTGTCTCATATGGCACTGCCTAGCTCACCCTGGTTTTTTGGCCTTCCACATCCTGCCCCAACCCCTCCATGCATCTGAAAGTGGAGGAAAGGCTGATCCAGAGAGATCAAATGAGCAATGATGTGAAGTCCTAACTAACAGAGGAGAGAATAAGAGTTAACCATATGTGATACAACATTAATCCCTTTTCCCCCAAAGCTTTAGTGTTAGTGTTATAAGTATTCTGATTCTTTGTATCTTGGATATTTCAAACCACCATGACTGAGCAGGCATATTCTCTCCACTGAAATGGCATATTTGCAGGCAGTGGCCTAGAGTCTTTTTTGTTTGTAGTCAGTGAAGAAATTTAAAATCTTTGATTAAAGTATGAATGGAAAAGGGAATATGGAAAAAGACTGTAAATTTCACACAAAGCAAATTATGAACCGAGATCAACGTATGGACAATTGTTTCTTTCTCCTGTTTCTGCTTCAGTGGTGGCAATGTATTTTTCAGCTTGGATGAGCAGCACATACATAAAGTATTCTATCATTCCCTTGGAGATTTCCTTACAATGTAAGTTTTTCTAATATAGGGCAAAATAAAAAAGACTTAAGAACAAAGTGCACTTTTACTTGATTTCTTCATGTTGGCAGTAGCCTTCTGTACCTCAGGTGTTGAGTTAACTCTTGTTGGTATCGCAAAAGATTTCATTAATGGATATTGCAATTTAAGCTTCCTTCATGCTTTGGAAATGCATTCAAAGCTTTCAGTACAGCTTTAATATTTTAGGCAAGATGTGGTCTCTTTTGTACAACGTTTGACTTCATAGATATATTGAGAGATGAGAAAGAGTGAGAGTTGTAATTGTGATCATATGACAGTTTCTTCTTTCAAAATAAATTATCTTGTGAGCAGGGACTGCAATTAAGATACAAATTGCCATCAGTTTTGTTACGCTGAAGTTGCCTTTTCAGATTTTTTTCCTTGCATTTCTTTTCTCTACCCCTCCTTGGATGCTTCTCAGGACGCTCCCTCAAGGTTATTTTCAAACATTCCTATATTCTCTGTAAAATCCTGTCCCAACTCCCCTGGATGGGTTTTAGAGGGGACAAAGCTCAGCAGCTCGAAGCTTTGATGTTGTATGACAGACAGTGCTACTGATGAGCCTCTGCTTCTCCCAACACATGCATATACAGCTTACATTTATCCCAGGGGAGTTTCCCAGGATAATGCAGTGTGGATAATTGTGCTTTCCTGCAGCAGAGAAGACAAGGCAAACCTTCAGTTCAGCAGCTGTGGTGTTCTTGTACATGAAGAAATTCTGTCAGCAGGGAAAGACATTAAAATACTATGCCAAACTGGGACCTTGCAAGGTGGGAACAGCACTTTGTAGGCAGTGCACGTTCAATAAACCAAAATTTATTAAATTCGGTTCAGATTAATTGGGTCATTCTTTATAGTGATGATCAAAATCATCTCTACAGTCCAACTAATAATGTTGAGAAATAGCCTCTGTCCAGTGGCTACTCATTTTAATTCAGACATTTATCTCTTCATTTTGTTATAAATGTGAAACTCTGAATGCAGAGGAGTTCCTTTCTAGCCCAAGAAAAACACAATACAAAACCGGAGCATCTCTCTTTTTTGGCCTTTCAGAGTGACTATTCTGTGTCTGATCACATTATAGTCTCAAATTTTATTTCAGTGATACCCTTAGTGTGCCTGTCACATTTTTTTAGGTTTGGGGTTTTAATTATGGACACAGATACATTGGAAAATAAATGTGAGGGGTTTATGATAAAACTGTGGGCCTTATTTCCATAATCAGATACTGTCTTTACTATCAGGCTGAGTTTAGACTGTAAATATTTTGGGATCTTCTCTTTGGACAGACAGTAGCAACAAAAGAGAAATTGATGGTATGATAGATGGACTTGAGGGTTCCAAAACAAGGACATCATGTACCCTCATCAAGTGGGGCAGAGATGTCCAGAGGGGGACTAGGATGGCTGAGGAAAAGACCAGGGAGTGCAGAGGGTAGTGTAGAAATGGGCAAGAGAAAACTGCTGTGGAAAGAGTAAGACCCTGAAAGCCAAAGTTAGGAGTGAGCAGAGAGAGTGAACAGAGGGGTACAGTAACAGAGGAAATAAGCGCTTGGTGGCAGTATGTGAATTCCCAGTCAGAGGGACAAGATTTACTGAAGGCTGAGTGGTTTGGAGTACGTCTTTCTTTGTCATTGTAGGGGTCAAACAGCTTTATTTACCAGCTGTGAAAACCTCTGCTCAGAGCTCTGCAGATAGAAATTCATACACGAACATAAAGATTAATCTCTCTGTGTATTTCTAGAAAAGGTGATGATGTCGGGAAATGAAGTTTTATATTTCCTATGTTTCTCCCCCAAGCTGCTGCAATAATTAAGATACGATCTTCATTAAAAATAACAGACCAACAGGAATACTCAATGAGTGTCAGAGGTCTATTTTGAATGAAATCCAATAAAAAATAATTGATGTATTGTCAATAATCAGAAACAATTTCTAATATGGTCACTTAACAAGACTTGCTGAGTGGAAAACCTATTGCAAGGATGCTGCATTTCTCAGCTTTTATGCTAATACATTTGTATTAGTTATCTAGAGTTCTGCCTCTAAAACCCACAGAGAGTCACAGCTTGCCTCTTAATTTGAGATGCTGCAGAATTTGCCCCTGCTAGTGCTCCTTCAACTGTCTTCTGAAAACCTCCTAAGCCTCAGAAATGTTTTACAGATGCACCCCAATGCAAACAGATTCACTTACATATGTAAAGAGAGTTAACACTAATTAAAGTACCAGCTTATTTCTCTGTGTCCCAGAATACCTCTACTGCTGAAACTACAACTTATGAGCATGTACTTAAGGAAGTACCTTTCCAGCAAACAGTCTTTTATCCTATCATAATTGTTTAATATTTGCTTTTGGAAGAGACAGCGTCAAAAAGAATAGCATATGAGATCTACAGCTGAGAAATGGAATTATTAAGCCTTAGTTGTCTAGATTTTTGAACCTATACATCAGACCATTGTAACTCTTCAGTTACAGGTCATTGCCTGTTGTTCCCTCCTATGAAACACTTAATCATCAGTTTCCTTACATGAGACAAGACATTAACTCCCCAAGCTGAAATGTGGCTCTAGTTGTACACAAGCAACAAAAAGTTGTACCACTGTGTGGTATTGCCAGGTTCCAGCATGCAACACACAGCTTCACTTGTGAAGTCCAGCTGCCTTGGAGGGAGGCAAGGAACCCCGGGGCTCCTTCCACAGACATCTCCTCTAAGCCTCACACAGTAGAAAACAGTACAGAGCTTCAGATGGTTCGTGCTGCAAATGAGAAGGATTTTTTTTTTTTTCTTAATGGCGGCAACTAAAAAAATTCTTAAGTGCACAAGGTGTTTTAAATACAGCACAATTAATCATGTATGAAGGATTGTGTTGTTCATGGTGTGAGATGACGTCAAACAAGACAATGAGAGCCTGAAGCGTGACTCCTGCAAGAGGCTTAAACACCTGCCTGCACCTCTGTGATAACACCTTACAATAATTTGACTTGAGAACATCCCCAGTCGTTTTCATAATTTCGCACAGCATGCAAGAGTTTTCTTATGTTTTAAAAAACTTAGTCCACAGTTCACCAAGATTTAAATGAAGAAGTCTATACTTTTTTAGTTGTCTGTCCAAACAAGCCAAACTAGCCAACAAATCTATAAAGCTAAAAGAAATGATAAAACTTTCAGTTCATCTAAAAATAGACAGTTATATGAATGGCTTCTACACTCCAACGACTGTGATGTTTATACATCTAATAGCAATAAATGGGTATATGGATGCCTAATTCACAACAGAACTTAATACAAGTGTTTTACCCTGAGATCAGAACCCTGTATCTATTTTCACTTGAATAAATAGCAATAATCCTTTATAATCGTTTCAGTGCAAGAAGTTACTGTAACAGCAGTTTCTCTACACAGAGTCTAAATTCAGCCTCAACCCTACTGTATTCTTGCCTAGTAATCCAGTTAATAAGGATGCTGGCACTACAGTCTGTGGGCTCAAACAGTATTGCCAATTCCTGATTCCTGATCCAGATTCTTCAAGAGTTAGAATATTTCGCTGTTTGATTTCAGGCAATAAGAAATACGTTGTTGACATCTCCTAGATTAGTGAAACTTCTTGGAAGGGTGGTGTACTGAACTAGGTGTTGGGTTTAGGTCAAATATTGCTTATCATGTCTCATCTATTCTAAACAGCAATATGCAGTAGTGTACATATTTATTGCTCTGTGAGTTTGTTTGCAAATGTTCCTTCTTAGAAGCATACAAAATTATTCTTAGAAGTAGCTTATTACTAGGCTATGTGAAGCTCAACATAGAAAAGTGTCATGGAACATGCTACTGACATTTCAGGTAGTAGCAGGTCAGTTTTTTAATCATTTCTGAAATACAATTTTCTTTTCTAGAACAGGCTGCACCTCCCTCCCTGGTCTACCACAGCAAAATTTTGCATACATTAAATTCATAAAATGACCCAGAAGGGGAACCATATGAAGAACATCAAAGTTCACTTGTTAGTGGAACACATTCAATATCCTCTTGGTGGTATGTCCTGGTTGTGTATGTTATGGGATGCGAGGTGGTCAGTTTGAGGAATAAAGGTCCAAACACTCATACCCATGTCACAGGCGCAAGCCAGCAGGAGATGCTGTCAGTGGTGAGGGTGATTTGGGGCTTCAGATCAGAGTGAACACCACAGCCTCGTGTGGTTGCTTCCTGATTGCTGGTCTGCTGCCCTGCTCCCTGCTGCACTGTGCTGCTGAAACTTGGATCAGCAGAAAATGCACTTATTGGGATGTTTCACTGCTGCACTGAGCCTGGGAACTTGCTGAAAACCTGAAACCCTCAGAAGTTGCTGTTTCTTTCCTTGCCCTGCACATGAAGAACACTGTGCTGAACCACACTTTAGTTGCCAGCCATGTTGACTGCAATTGGTTGCACTATGGAATGGATGAAGGAAACAGCTGTTAAATAATGTCATAATATTATCGTGGATACTGTTGTACTAGCAGGTGGCACATGAACTTCGAGGTATAGAAGTTGGTAGAGGGTTTAAGGTAAATATTAGGGATATTATACAGTAATTACACGCTATGAACAGTGGCTGACAAGCACACCTGTGTGCTTGGAATTTTGTTAATTTTCTTTTTGAATTTGCCTAATAAGCTGAGCAAACTCTTGGGGATGCAATACGTCTGAATGGATCTATTCCATATTTCATGCAGAGAGGAACAAAGGAGCAGCTATATGAATTTCAGTCATTACAAAGCACCACACTTACGATGCTGGCTTTTTACAACAGATGAAGCCAAATGTGCTTATCAGTAACAATGCTCTCCTGATTTGTCTTTAGGCAGAGGGCAAATGTCATCAATTTCTCCTCTCATTTAGTTTCACACATGGATTTCTGCCTGTGAAAATTTGAAGAGGTCCTTTGCCTTCTACTAGAAGGAAACTGATAGTCTTGCAGTTGCTAACAGAGTACACACCAAGTACATTCTCCTTTATTTCTAATCAAAAGCTCTCTACACAGGGTCATGGAAGGAAGCATCCCCATTGCAATACATACAACTTTCCTGTTCTACCAGATAATTCTTTTCAAATGCTACGCTCCAGTTAATGCCTAATGAGTCATGCCCTTCCCATGGTTATCAGAGGTGTTATCTGCTCTTGAAAGCTGATTCACATGGAGTGGTTTGACCCTTGTACTTGTGCACACAGAAGGTCTCAGTAATACTTGACTCTACTACACAGAAAAGGTTAGAGTCATCAGCTGTGAGATTATCAAAAATTACTGCTCTGTGGTGATTTTGCACAATTCCTCCACATGACCTGAAGAAACATTTGGCTGAAGAAGCTTTTTATTTGAAATGCAGTGATGTTTGGCATCATCAGTGTTGACAGTTGTCCCAGGTTCCCTTCAGCTCTGCATGGAATTCCAAGAACTGTACCTGTGTAACATTAACTCTAGAAAACACTTCTAGCAAAGGAAGTGTAACATCTATCATTACTTCAAGTCCTTCAGGCAAAATGAAAACTAACTATTAGATTACCTGCAAGTTGCTTGTGCTTGTAAATGTTTCATTGAAAAAGAACCACTGTGCCAGGAAGACAAATCCTGGGTGATATAGCCTGGGCTTTGTTATATAAAAGCTCAGTTTATAAGGCTGCAGTGGTACTTTGCAATCCCATTCTCTAAGATATTATACAATGCAGCACAGAGGAGACAAAATACAGATTCACAGACTCCTTTGGGCAAATCTTTCTAGCTTTTGTAACCCTTAAGAATCTTTGCCTATTTTTCTTGCTATTGCAGTATATAATTGCTTCTGTGGTAATGCAATTTTGGTTATTCAATAAGAACAACATAATGAAATAGTCTGTGTTTAATATTTTTATTTTAATTTGACATCTGGGAAAATTTGGAAGTTTAATATAGCCCAAAAGGACTATTATCTGGCTATATATGCTCAGAAATTTCAAAGGTTAGCTATAGGATTCCTTTATTTTAAAAAGGTAATTTTCTTCTACCTAGGATACCAATATCTACTACACCTACTTATGCAAGTTAAAACTGGCAAATACAGTGTTTCCAAAGCCCACTGGCCATCCGGACAAATGTAGATATCATTACTGCCACCTATTGCTACAAGGAAAGAATTGAAGATGTTTTCATATTTGTATATTTCCACATGGGGATAAAATTGGAAAACAACAAGCTTGTTCCAGTTAAGGCATTTGTAAATAAACATGTTTTGATATCTTCTTTGGCTTTATTTTCAGAGCTATATAAAATTGACTAGTACAAGTGTTAAGAAAATCCAATATTTTCATGGACACCTGGTAAAAAATTATACTAAACTAGAAAGGAACTCCAGGCACCACACAACTCAGCATCACAGACCCTTGTTTCTATATAACTGGCACTACAATTCCAAGCCTTGGGCCAGGTACCCAGATATTCTTTAAATGTACATAAGCAAAGGTAGAGCCTGCAGAGGCCTTCATGGGTGAGAGCTTTTTCACTTGTCAAAATTATTACAGCAGTTATATATTTCTTACAGACTAGAAAATGGTCTTGCCACACAGGTTGTCTCACAGAAAGAAAAGGCTCCAAAATGTAATAATGGACTGGATGTTGGGAATTTGATTAGAAGCAGATGAATGCTTGCTACCAGACAAGTAGTTGGAAGTAGTTATGGATTTTTCATTTCAGCATTAAAGCCCAGGAGTGGGAATTGTAGAGAGGAAGAGAATAATTCAATACCTAGTCTTCTCAGCTTATTTCCAGTTTTACTGAACTGTTTAAATTTCAAAATTACAGTGATGCACAGGGTCATATAATGTCACAACATCCATTTGAGCAGGAACAGAAGGCTCTGAAGAGCTTTTAATGAAAGGACAGTAAGTAGCAGCAATTACTGCTGAGATCTAAGTGAGTGGTATGTGAACAGGCAATCAGAGGTCTGGAGCTGTCAAAGTCTTTCATTCCCATTCATCTAATAGTAAATAACAGTAAAGAACTCCTACTTTTTCTCACTATGATCTATTTTTTAAAACCATTGAACAAATCTGGATACTAGGAACAATGTTGGTCAGGAACAGAAAAATAAAAAGATAAATGAGTGATGAGGTGTTGATGAAAGGAAGAAAAGATGCATCACACTTCATTAAGGCTATTTCTTGTGCAAGTCTTCCTGGTAGATGCCCTGCATGGTTCCGATCTGGAAGATACCACTTTTCTGTGCCACCCTCACAGAAGCAAAATATGTTTGGAAAAAATTAATGTCTTGGCTGTACAGTAGCTAATATATATTGACTTTTCCTTCATCCAAAGTATCAATAAATTTAGCTAAAGAAAACCTCAATATCTATGCAGTCACTTCTTTTCTAAACTGCATCCTTGGACATTTGTATTATTTGTGGGTGTAATAAGAAATAGGAAGAAAATAAGGTCCCTCTCTGTGAAAATCAGAATTTGTTTGTTTCTTTCCATAATCAGGAGAAAACCCTTTATCATACGTTTTATGGTTCACTTCAGTGCTCTGATCCAGTGATGTCTCATGTGAACTCAAATAATCCATAGCTGAAGCTTGTATTTCCCAACTCCTTGCCCTTTTTATGGCTATTGAGAACTGCTACACATCTAGTATTAGTCTTAATGCCTATTTCTATGTAAGGAAAAAAAATATTGTCATTAGACATGAACTGCATGATTAAGAAAAACCTTTAACTCAATATTTTAAGGTTTATCATACACAACAGTTGAGTTGTTAGCACTAAAGAGAAAAATGTACTAGAAAACTTTGATTAAAATGGAAACAATGTCAGCTGAAGCCAGTGTAATCCTTCCTCTGACCTCAAGGGCCTTTGTCTGAATCCTGCTTCTTTTGCATCCTTATGAGAATGCGAAATCAATTTTATGTCTCTGTGAATGTGTTGAAACTATCTTTGAGAAAAAACCCTTAGCGTTCTTCAAGGGCATGGGTTGCCTTCACTGTCAGCCAATGAATTTTCATTGATTTACATGTAAAATTGTTAATTTACCTACTTAAAATTAATTGTTATTAGTGTGAAGTGGTGGCCGATGAACCAGTCATCAATTTTTTCTTGAGAAAACTGGGAAAGTCATGGTTGAATTCACCAGAGATACTCCTTTCTTTTGTACATGGATTTTTCAAGTCCAGACAGTAAAAACAGAGACAAAATGTTATGAAGTCCTGATTGATCATATCACGTGAAATTTTTTTTGAGATTGTACTGAATTTCAAGCTTCAGAGCAAGTGGCATCACCACGTGTTTCTTAGTCTTTTTTTTATAATTATTTTATCTAATAAGGGACACAAAAGTGTGACCTCTGGAAGGTTATTTATGGTCATTAATCCAGGTGAGCAACTCAGATTCTCCCTTTTTGATGTGTAGATATATATAGATATATATATATATGTATAATTCCTGACATTTTAACTAACACTGGCAATATTATATTTGGTCATTCTTATTGAGAATTCTCAGAGTCCTCTTCAAGTGATATAATCCTTATTCTTTTACCACTTACATAGCTAATAACTATTGTGTTACATCTCTGCAGTGCTGAACTGCAGGGCATTTCAGTTTTAACCTCATTTCTAGATGAAGATAGGCTGTTTATTCCCACTATTTTCTTCATGAGGATTTAAGCCCCATGATAGAATTTAAGAGGTGAAAGCTCTCACTAGCTGCCAACTGCTATGGACTATATCAAAGACTTACTAAATTCCATGTATACAGTTCTCTCACCGGTTTTTTCAATCTTTCATGAACTTCCTTGAAGTCAAAAGGAGGGGAAGTAAGACAGTCTTTGAACTTGGATACATTATTTTTCATAGACTCAGACCTATTCGGGGTGGAAGGGACCTCCAGAGGCCTCTGGTATAATGATCTTCCCAAAGCAGGGTCAGCCTTGAGATCAGAACAGGTTATTTGGGATTTATCCAGTTAAGTGGATCCTTGAAAACCAAGGATGAAGACTGCATGACTTCTCCACCTCTTGATTTAGAAACCTGCTTTTACTTCACTTAATAACATCAGAAAGAAACTGATGGAAAAGGTAATTAAAACTGCAGAATCTTGAACCTAAGTCCTTTATAATCATTGTGAGCGTTTCCAGGGAGGACGCTCTGATTGGCATATACAGTGAGCATGACTTGAACCACATGCATGGTTCTATTCCACGCAGAGAGAAAATCTTCAGGCACATGGGTTGCACATGCAGCCTAGATATCATAGAAGATACAAGTAGATTGTTAATCATTCTTTCCTACTTGGAAATTATATGCAGCATCTTCTTACTCAACTTTCATCCTTCAGGCAGCTTTATTTTGATATTTGTAACTAAGGCAATTGAAGAAATCTAGAAATGGTTTCACAGGCAATATCAACACGTAGCAGTTAAAATGTGGGATTTTTCATATTTTTGATTTTTTTTTCTCAATTGTTCTCACCTTTGAGTTTCTTGAGCCAGCTTTTGTGTTAGTTATGCCTTATCCTGTCACTGAGCAAAAGACTTTGAAGGTTTCTCTACTTCCCTTTCTATGTGCCTCTGATATTTCTGCATACAAAAACAGTTGGAGCAGTACTGGTACAGACTGACAAATTTGTATTTATGAAATCAGTGTCAAGGATGCTTCCATAGCTCTGCTGGTCACTGGTTGATGAACGGTCAGAGAGAAGCCCAGGGCATGTCTGAATTCAAACTGTGGTGAGTGTGATCCTCGCCAAAGTCCTTCAATTTCTTCTATGAGCAGGTTCAACATACTTGGATTATGAAATGAGCATTTCAATTAATTCTCTTAACTAGGGATATGTATAACAGGAAAACCCTGAAGTTAAGGTGCTGCATTTCGCACCCTGCTGTTTAAATATCTTGCTAATTGGAATTTTTTTCAGAAAAAATTATGTTTAATCAAACCAGAATTTCACTTACGTAGTATGTTTGAATTTAAATTGCCTAACTAAAGAGGATTTATCTTTTAAATTCACTAAAACAGTGCTTTAGTGAATTTAATTAGAGTATTTATCTAGAGGAATTAAATATAAAAGACTCCAGAAGCCCTCGGTTCTGAATACATCTAATAACTTGCCATGCACCTGGGCCTGCCAAGCCTTCCTCTCGACCCCACTGAACCCTCTCTGCCCTGCACCTCGCTGGCAGTGGTCAGTGCAAGGGCAGAGCAGTGCCCTTGCTCCTCTGCAGTTTTTAGACCTTTCAACAAGCTACCTCTGGAGCACAGAGCTTTTGGTGCCCGCTGTGAGCTGGGGACAATCACACAGCAGAGAGCTGCTGGAAGGCACGCTCTGCACGGTGACCCTGTGCTTGTCTTTCTCGCCTGCTGTGTGAATCCCTGCATCTCACACATCCCCAGGCACGTGACCCCAAAACAGCAGTGTCTTACTTAATAAACTTGTTTACCTCCTGGCTTAAGATAGCCCACGACTTTGACTTGTTGTAAAAGCAGTTTAAAATAGCCTGCCTGAGGTCTGAGGCAGGGTTATGAGTCCATCAGGGTGCCTCAGGGACTGAAGGGTTGCGCTGCTGTGTGCAAGCCCATACGCCCTGTGGTGCCTGCCCCCAGCAACGTCCTGCCTCTGAGCAAAATGAGCAAAGCCAACAGTGGGGAACATCCCTCAGGTGGGAAAGGCTTTACGGTTTGTGCACATCTGTTTCAAGTATCAAGCACTGCCTGAATTAGTCACGGAAAGATAAGCAGAGATCTAATTTCACCACTCAACTTTCTGAACATTATAGACACAAACTGCATGAAGAATATATTTGATGGTACATACAGTTGTCAAGTGGATTTGTCAATGTCTTTTCTGGTGGATATAAAAATGTATGGTCTGTTTAATGATGCAACATCATAGCAGGTATTCAAGTTATTTGAACAGATCTTCTTAAAAAAAGATAGAAAAGGCACTGTCTTGTAATGAGCAGTCCCTGAGTGCTGTATTGTTATACACACGGCAGTAGCTCATAAAGGTGAATTTCTCCTTTTGATCAGTTTTATTCTTGGTGAAGTGCTAATGACTGTATAATTCTAATTAATTTTTTTTAAACTGGGGAAAAGAGTTTGAAACGCTGTTAAATCACTGATTTTAGTAGGCCACAAAATGACCAAAATTTACTTGTATATGACCCCCAATCTTTTTACCCATGTGAGAAGTGCAGAGTCAATTTGTGCTTGTTAAAATTAATGAAGACAAGGTTTAAAATATTTAATTAAGCTGTCAGAACTATTGTTTGCTTACCTACTTCCATGGAAAGCTATTGCTGTATTTTCAAGTCATGAATCAAATGCAAAGACTATTCAACAAGACATCACAATTCCAACTCTTATCACAAAACAGTTGTCAGAAACCAAAGACCATATTGTCACTGGCAAAGATAGGAACCATCTGAGCAGTAGCTCTTTCAAAAACCGTCTCATCAGTTGAGAGTTAGATACAACATTACATTTAGAATTGCATAGAATATCCTATGCTAATTCAACCAAATTCAACAAAACAAAAAATTTCAAAGTCAAATAAAATACAACCATGTTTCATAATAAAAACGAATATATTTATTCCTACAGTTTGTCTCACAACTTCACCCATATGAAATCACGGAAGGAAAGATTATAATATGATAAATGATATGCCAAGTGATTACAGGGGGCAGGAAATACAGAACTCAGAGTCTGGAAGATTTTGGGTGAAATAGGCTCTAGGACAGATGTTCCTTTTATTACACAAATAACTAGAACTGCTGCTGAATCAGAGAGTTATAGGTAGCCTGTGAGTTGTGCAGAAGACAGTATTTCACACTGAAATATTGGTATAATTTTGGATTTCTATTCCAGATAGTTACTGATAATGAGATCCTGCTCCTTACACAGACATATATATATATATATATATGCATTCTATGCTATTTCCAAATGTGCAGGGAATTATTCAAACTAATTTCTTATTTATCCTGTGTTTCCTCAGCTGCCACTACAAAACTTTAAAAAATAATTTTAGAATATTTCATAATTTCATATTATTCTCAACAAGGGCTAGAAAGTGTGGAATCCAGAATGCTAAGGAAAGTTTAGGTTTCCTTCTTCTGTCAATAAAGATGTAAAATTTAGGTGATGGCTGAGCTCATATCATGTAAGCAATTACATACTATAATTGCTTTTGCTATCTTATTCCTGTATAATGTTTATTTTCAAAGTCCTTCTCTACTTCAGATTTTGAAAAAATATTCTGATGTAACACGTTTTCCTTTGGCAACACTTCACCTTTTTGATTACTCCATTTATGGGCACGTTGTAAAAAAACTTTCCGAGGAAATGTTCAAATTGGAATAATCAAGCCATCTCTTATCTAGAAGAGATTACTGAGGTGGGAGTGTTTGCAGCTCATTTGCAGACATTCAAGAGTTTATTTTGCCAGTTTATGGTTCCTTGTCTTTTGAGATAAGTGGAAAATTCAGCCCAAGGGCCAAGACTGTTGCTCAATGTACTCAGATGCCTTTACCACTCTGGCAATGCCTCACCAAGAGCAGTTTCAAAACTGCATGAAGTGCCAGCAGCCAGTGACAAGGCAGTGCCACACAGCACTGCCACATCACGCTCACCAAGCCGCAGGGTGAGCCAAACCTGGGCCCAATCCATCTGGCAAAGCAAAGAGATGGATTTTCCCTGTGGGGCTCCACACCAATGGCAATAATTCTCACCAAGAAGGAGGGTGGGAATGCTTGACAGTGGTGGGGAAAAGTTGTTTTCATCCCTCCTCGCAGCAGCATGAACTTAGGTCAGTAGAAAATAATCCTGAAAGTGCAACTCTCTAAGGCAATATTGTTCTCTTGTGCCAAGAGTGACAGAGTTGAGCTGGTGCTCCAGCCTGTCATAATCTCCACCTTCCCTTATCCCTGCTTCTTTCCTCAGCATAGCGCTTGGTTACAGACAGCCAAGTGGGGATTTGGGAGTGAAAGCAGAGCTGCTGGACATACTCAATTACCACAAGACAGATCACAGCACTCTGTCGAATGTGAGTGATCATGCATGGCAGATTAGCACGCTCTGGCAGACAGGGTAAACCACCTATGTTTCCAATTAAATGATTTCTGTCAAATGTGAAGTCCCTGAAGCAATCAGGCACCTTCTAGATGCAAATCTGCCTTCTCATTTTTACTGCTGCTATAAAAAATAAAACACACAATCTTGCAAACCAGACCCATGTCAATGCTAACCATATGAAAACAAAACCACAATAAATGGAAACCCAGAGAGCCTCTTTAGTATGCATGTTTTCTCAGAGCAGCAAAAATATGTTGATAAAATCATTTGCCTTTATGTATTATATGGTTTTCTTTGGGTTTGTAATGATTTAAGTGACTTAGTCCTCATACCCAAATGGGAAAACTTTAAAATTGCAGATTTCCTTTGGGTACAAAAGGTAGTGTTTTCCTTTCCTTATTTTCCAGGGATATCAAACCTGACAACATACTACTGGATGAACATGGTAAGTGACCATTGCTTTCTCTCAGAATCTCTAATTCCTGAGATCTCAGTAGCCCACTTATGGTATGCTTTGTAAATCAACCTCCGATGCTGAATTTCTACCTAAATCTGGGTTTTCTCAGAAAGCTCCCTCAGAACACCTTGTGGAATTTGTAGTTTTCCCTCCTATTGACAAAGAAATGTGCAGATCAGAAATTTTCAAGGTCTGAATACAAAGGAATTTAATATGAATTTGGATCAGCAGGGACACTTGATAAAAAGAAGTTAGTATTTTATTAACAGGATTCTGTGAATCACCATAACCTCTTTTCAGGTGCCTACCAATAGAACAGTACCACACACTTTATTTTCTCTTTTAGAAATCCTGAATGGCCAAGACATTCTGTGTAGCAAATTATATCTCATTTAGATATCTAAAATAAACTTTCTGAAATCTAGATAGGGATTTTGGAAATTTGACTGCAAGGTTTGTGTCCCTACATGTAGTTCTGGATTAAATAGCATGAAAAGGAGTAGATAATAATAAACAGCTTTGAACTTTTACTATAAATCCATGTTCCTAAAGATAAAAGATATGATATGAAAGAAAAGCATCTGATTTCTTTAAACTGAAATTATAAACATATACTCTCACCAAGAAGTATTTAGCTAAAATGTCATATATCTTCTTGCAATTGTTCATAGGGAAAACATGAGAAATATAGGTAAGGAGGGCATTAACCTTGTGTCAGTTAGAACAGAAATACATAGAGGAAGAAGCCTAATTGGAAAAAGGAGATGTGTGCTTGCCACTGTGGGAAAGTCTCGTGCTTTGTTTACTTCCAAAATTGATTAAAAGCCAGTAATCTCTGAGAAACAATAATATTGAAATTATGCCAATGATGGCGTTATGTTTCAAAATCCATTGCAGAGCTGCTGAGTATACAAGTTAAAGTTGATTAAAGAGGTAAAATTTTTCATAGATGACGTTTGTTCCTGGGAACATGAAAGCTAATAAAGCTAAGTAATATTGGAGTTTTAAACCATCTAGAACTTCAGCAATTTAATGCTTCAGACCCATAAGTGTTAATGTTCCCAAGACTCCAGTATCAGCAAACAAGCATGAAATAGCAATATCTTGCCTTTAAGTCCGGGTGAATTAGAGATGTCAACAGCAACACAAAATGAGTATGTTAAATCTCGTGATTGAAAGCCTTCAAAATAGTCACTTTTATCTCTCCTTGCCCCTCATCAAGGTCAATTAGTGCACAAAACCAGCCTCTTGTGAGAGTTTACTATGGAACCTCAAGCATCACAAAGAAATCACAAGGATCACCCAAAGGCGTGCTCCCTCATAGCACACCTGCAGACAAGTGCTGAAACAACAGACTTGACAAGCACGCAAATTTTGATCAGCAGAAGTTATCAACTCATGGGTTCAAACAGGTTCAAAGATCTGTCATGAGCCTGGGGGAAGGAATTCCCTGAAGCCTGTAAAGGGTCTATACTCTTCAACTCACTAAATGTGGTGGTATCAGTAGGAAAAGTGTCTGTCCCATGCTAATTACCTCAGGCTTACTTTACAGAAGTGAAGCTCTTTTGCAGGAAGAGAACTAATCTTGAAGTCCCTAACAGCTCGGATTAAGCTGCAACACAGTAACATCATTTTAACAAAATCATCAGATTTCACTTAATGGAAAAATGTGCTGAATATATGCACCACAAATATATTTGGCTGCAGAGTAAGCATAACAAATTCACCTAATATGAGCCTAACCAGGTGCACGGGAAGGAACTTTATTTTAGCCTGTGGCCTCTATGATGGCACAACAGTTTCCTATATGCTTGACTTTACCCCTAGGTCTTTCTTACAGTTCATTAAACAAAAAATGTTGACACAAAATATCATGTAATTGGATGTGCACAACATTTCTGACTGAGACTTTGTCTCAGTGACTTAGATTTCTTTGGCCTCACTGGAGAAACCTATCCTGGCTGAAGTCAAAATTTAGTGTTACACCATTCACATTGGCTTACATCTTCAAGAAGTTAAACTGACTAACTTTCATAACATAAACCAAGAATACATATTATAGCTATTTGTGCTCATTAAAACTAGTTTCACTATAATTTATCTGTATGGCTTAGGGAACATACCTCAGGCATAGGGAACATATCTCAGGAACACAGAAGTAATGAAAACAGATTTTTCTTAAAAGTATCTATCTAATTTACAAATTTTAAAAAAAAAACAACACAAAAACATATACAACATATTCAAAATCATTCTGGCAGAGGAAGTCTGAATTTTTCCATATGCTTTTCATCAAGCCACGTCACAGCACTGCTGATCACATATTCTGATGAATCAACAGAAATAAATGATGACAAACCTGAAAATCATAGGGGTTCATGAGAATGGAATAACCAGCTGTTAAAAACAGTGCTCAGCCCCTATCAGAGAATGATTGCACGGTCTCCTGGAGAGAATACAGATCCCATCTCTGAGGAGAGAAAGGAAGGATCGTTTCAGGGTTCATTCTCTGAACCAGAACCAGAACCTCTAAGGAAATTAATTCAATCAATAAAACTCCTTTTTTTATTGTTCCTTTCTCAGCTTTCCCAGGAAGCTCTTCCTCTTACGACTAACACTAGTCTCTAAATTTAGTAGTAGTTTTCTGTTCTGCTAACATGTATCTGAAACAGTTATTCCAGTGACAGCTGAAGGGACTACCTAGGGTTTCTGGAGAGCTATTACAATTGTCTTGTACAGAGAAAAGCATTTTAGAATTCTGTCAATGACAGAATTCTGGTTCCTCTTCTATTCCTTTCATTTTAATGGTTTAGAACGATATAACTGAAGTGACAGCATTTAGATCTGGAATCTACTAACTCTGGTCCATGTTGTATTTTTTTTCTCAGTATCAAAGAAATTAAAGACATCTTTAAAAGTTTGCATGATCTATTAACTAGGATGTCAAAGAGACATAGAATTTCTTAAATGCAGAAAAACAAGCACTGGCAAACAGATTAGTAAATTGGCTTTTTAAAGAGATGACAACATTATTTCTATAGCTATTTGATAGCACCACTGAAATTAACATTGCTGGTGGTTCTGCAGAAATTACAAGCTCTACTTTTGCATCCAGCCTTAGCCTTGTACTAAGAGACCACACCATCATTACAATCTATTTACCAAAAACCTGCAAGAATTCAAACCTCCAAGAAGTTTGAATTCCTCTCAGGCAAGTTTTCCACAACATTTTTTCATGAGATGCAGCAATTTTCATGAGGTGCTCCGTTTACTGAGGAAGGACGCCCTGTTAGGTCAGATCCAAGACTTTGGCCAGCATTTTGTTGCAACTGGTGACAAAAGGAAACATTATTTGTGGAACATGCCTTTTGCCGCTTTACCATCAGATGCCTCAGTGCTGCCTATCACCCAAAATTTTTTGTGGTGGGATATTAGAGCATCTTTGTATACTCCATTTAGAATGTGAAGGGAGTCTTGTTAATGAGTTTGTTTGCTGCCTCCTTGAAGCTGCAGTTGATATTGGCCTCTACAACCTCCTGGAGCAACAAATTGTAGAAGTTTACCATCCTTCAAGAAAGAAAAGTGCTTTCTTTAATATGTTTTAAAACATTCTTCTTTCAAAAAACCCAAACATCTGGAATTCCAGGACTTGATGAATAATAACTTACAATCACAAGATTTGAGATATTCAAAGACTCCTTCAGCACCCTCCTGTCAGCAGAAGACCCTCAGCTTTTTTAATGTCGCACCACTGGGGAGATGTTTTGCCCCTCTCTAGAATTACAGATATCCTGGCTTTCAGTTTCAGGGCAGAAGAGCAACCACAGTGACTCAACGACCCATCTAATTGAGTTTCTTATCTCCCGGAGTCTCCAAAAAGTGAATGATGGAGCAGAATATAAAAAAAGACTTGTTTTTGTGGGACTTCTCCCATGTATTCACCCCATCTCCAGCTTCTTGTGACTGGAGCATTTCCTGGCTCATGGTTTCCACATATTTAATAGCTTTCAGTGACCTTTTCTGAGATCTTTCCTGGCGCTTCCTTGAGTGAAGAGAACTTTTATCATCTTTAATATCTTGTGTTAGGATCCTTAGATTAAATACAGATTATGTGAAGACTCACTACCTAGCGGTTAATTTTGAAGGTCCTACTTGCTAATTTCACAGAATGATTGTTAATTCTAATCTTGAAACTGTCCCCTAATGGCTCTCTACACTGAAATCATAGATCTAATATTTTAGTCTTAGAATTAATAGGGAGATTTTCATATTATTGGGTTTGAGGTGTTTCTTAGATGGATTTTTGCATCTGAATGTGATAATTTTACTCAGTAAAATAATTTCACTTATGAGGAGCAAAATTAATTGAATCTGGACTTCATTTATATAATAATAATAACAATAAATAATAATAATATATATTATATACATGTATTATATACAATAATATATATATATCTATATATATATTAGATTATATATATATTATATTGTATATATATATAAAGGTCTGTGATCATCAAAGTTTTCCTTAAAACTATATTTCCTTGAATACATTTCAGCTCACATTTGGAAAGTCTCAGCAAAATTGAAAGATGTAGCCAGTGAGTAATCCTGGCATTGAAACCAAATGTGGGATGAAAAAACCTACCCAAGGATAAATTACTGGATTCTTAATATTAACTTCTGAATACCAGAATTGACAATATTACTGCTGTAAACTGATGTCTGTGAGACAATTTGCAGGGACTCTCTCTAGTTTAACCCTCCAATGCTGATTAATAAGACAAAAGGTTCCAGCATAATTCATCCATCTGAAGCTATCTAGATTTTGCAAGTGTATCTGAAACTTTTACATGCCTACATGGCCATTCAACAGCCTAACTTTTTGAGGTGTACAGCTTTGCTGAACCCATCTACAGCCACGCAACTTCTACCGATCTCTCTAATGATAAGTGTCAGACTGCCAAGTCATGCCCAGTTCAGGTGGGTACAAACTTAGGCTCTCATACACAGAACAGATAAACCCAGAGTGACTTTTTAAAATCTTCATCAGCTTTGACTTTCTGAGAGCAAATCAGATTTGACTATGCTTCAAAATGTTACTGTTCTGAGATTCACAATCAGCTCTGGTGCTGCTGAGTTGATGGCATTAACTCCAGTATAATGTTTCTTCTCTCTGACATCACATTCACCCCTTTGGTTTCAGACTCAGAAATTCAATGAGGTTTGAAGTCATGTACATTCTCCTCTGCTAAATGTTAGCTAGCCCCAGCCAGCTTTCAGGACTTGTTCTAATTGTCATCACGATTTGCTCAAAAATTAAATCCAAACACAGATCATTTGCTGTTTACCCCAGATACTGTAATTTCAGGCCACGTTGAAAAGTGAGACATAAAAAGTCACATTGCATAAAGCTTTCCAAAGTCATGCACTATTCTGTGGGTAGTTAAAGCCTTAACTGGAAGCTGATGGAAGGAATGTAATTTTGAAGCATTTTCCACTGAGTTAGTTTCTTCTTCAGATGCATGTGTTGGTGTATGTGAAATCTGCAGTTTGAGATGGCTTGAAAAAGCCACTCTGCAGAGAGTCAATGGAATATGGTCATTTGCTTTTTCTTCCCTGCTCCCTACCACCATCTTATTATATATGGGGTCATGCAGCTCCAAGGATGAAGCAATGAGATCTTTCCCTGGACTAACCTGAATTTAGTTAAATCTGCTGAATCTGTTGTGCACTACTCTGCTTCACTGTTCCTAAGAGCTAAATCCAAGTGACACTGACAGTCTAATTAGTTCAATATTCGAGGTACAGACTTGGGTTGGACATTTAGTTGCTCACAATCATACCCAGAAAGGGAGATCAACGACAAGGTGTGAAGCTCAGATGGGAAACTGTTCCCATGAGCAGAAATTTTGCAAACAGTATGAAGCAGGTGGAATTTCAGCATATTCACTGCAGCAATAGCAGCATTCCCTTTTCATATGTGCAAGAGTTGCAGTAAAAACTTGTCTTAGAGGCTGATTAGAAAGACTCCGATAGAGAACTAGGGTCTAATTGTCTCTTGAAATATTCACACCAGGAATGAAAAGCTTTAAAAAAAAAAACAAAACCCCAACCCCCCCCCCCCCAAAAAAAAAAAAGGGCAAAGCAAAACAAAACAAAACCAAACAAAAAGAAAACACCCCAAAACCAAACCCTCCAAGTCCTTCGGCTTACAAGAGTTGAAATCATCCAGTGACTGGTATGCTCAGGCAGGTAGAGCTCCACCTCAACACCCCTCCAGCCCTCCTTCACTGACCACAGGCACACGGGGTCCACCCCTGCTCTGCCCCTGTCCCACACAGAGCCTCTCTCCATGCCCCCAGCTCCCACCAAGCACCTCCCTTGCCTGCAGAACAGCTTCCTTTCATTCCAGCACTTATTAGCAACCCCTCAAGCACCTGGCAAAGGCAGCCTGCAGACAGACTGAGAGTTGTGGAGCAGCCCACTGATGGGGAAAAGCAAAGGGGCAGCTTTTCCAGCAGTAAACGGTGCCCTACCTCATGTATAGGAGCTGCCTGTTGCTGTATGGGCAGCAGGATGCAGAGGGGCTATGCAGAACCTACCTTCACAATCCAACCGTTACCTTCCAGAAAAGCATTTTTAACAAAAACCCCACAATGTATACAACATTATCACGTGTGCTATTTTGGTTTTGTTAAATGAAATCTAATAAAAGGGAGCAAAACCAATGCATTGCAGGAGAGGTAATTTTCATTGCAAATCACCTATTTGGACCAGTCTGAATGGATATGATGCGACAGATGTTTTGCAATGGGCAGTCATACTGGCACTCTAATCACTTACATCACTTACAATGCTGTCATTTAAGTGGCAGAACTTTGATATTGATACCAATATTGATATTGATACTTATATTATCTATCAAAAAAGGAGAAAGTATTAGGCTACCAAGATCCTTACAACATTTCATTCTACAGTGTACATAGAATTACTTTAAACTACTGCCATGAGGTGGCTTTCTGTTTTGCAGTTATAATTTTCAAGAAGTCTTCTGCCACAGTGTTTTATGATGGCAGAAATAAACTGCAATTATGCTACACTCCAGCCACCAGGGAGAAGGAATACCGGCTTGGAATTGTCATGTCAGGCTGGGCTGTGTACATTAATTCTTCCTATGGAAGCCTAACTCTTCCCATCTCTTATAGAGGGATGGCTTTCATTGGCTCACAGTTTTTCTCTGCCACGTGTAGATGACATATGTAGATGCCAGACTTCCTAGCCTGGGCATCTTAGGAAAAAAAGTGTCAATAAAATGTAAGCAGGTTTTTTTTTTTGAAGTGGACAAACCATTCCATTGAAAACTTCTACTGTGCCTCCCATTTGGAGGAACAGCTTTAAGTTTAGCAGTGGGAAGTACCTTCTTCCTTTCCCGCTTCAAAATCAGCTCAGATCTGTCCAAATGAGGGTCCTTGGAGAATTTCAGTTCACACATTCATAGCTGCACAATTAGTGGTTGGTTGGTACATTTCCTATGGACTTTGAGCAGGATCTAGGTTAGATTGTTGAAGAAGCATGACATTTTGTTGAGACTGCTCTTCCTCCATCAGGCACCAGGGTAAAATCCATCAGTCATTTGTTACATTCTTTTCATCTTTGGCAGCAAACATGATTAAAAACCTCCCTCGCTTAACAACAGCATCATGCCCAAACCCTGATCCATTCTGTGGATTGAATGAGACTGAGATGCTAAAAAAAAACCCCACAAGAATTTGTCACTCAGGAGTCTAGTTCAACACATGGTATATTAATCCTGATCTGAGTGCAGAGCTAAGATGGGGAAGGGAGTACCTACCCCTGTCCTCCATGGCATTGCCAGATGTAATCAGAGAGAGGAGAGTATCTTCATCACTCCACAACAGTAGTCCTTGAGCAAAGATGCAAAACCTAAGAGAAGACTCAAATAAAAACTCTGCATATTTTCAAGCTGGATTTCTATTCAGTTTACCTGCCCATAACAAACCAGGATCAACAACTGTTACTGAGCAGTGGTGTAGCAATTGAACTTATGCTTGTCATAAACTATCCCAGGAAAAAAAGCAATAGAAGATTTGGGCCATTCAGCCTCATTAGTGCAGTTTAAATCATCTGTCTGCCTGGTCAGGCAGCACATTCTCAGGCTGACTTCTGCCACTTATTGTTCATCTTGCCACCTTCTGTCAAATGAATGATCATTTGGGATCTGCTCCTGTTACATACACATCTTCTGCGAGTATGGATCTAATTTTATAGTTATTGTGTGATAAAAATACCATTTTTCTTATCTCTTCCCTCTTTGCCCTAAGACTCAGAAAAAGTCAGGCTGATGGTAACCTTTAGTGGATGCAACTGTAGACAGTGTCACAAGTACCTGAGATGTGAGGGGTGACTGTAGCTGGAGATGAGGCAAATTTCACACATAGCTTCACATTCTGCTTCTGCATGTTACTGTTCTGAGAAGACAGAGAGAATCACAGAATAACAGAATGGTTATGGTTGGAAGGGACCTTCAAGATCCTTGATCAAGATCAAGAACCCTTCTGCAGTGGGCAGGAACACCTTCCATTAGACCAGGCCAGGGGGCTCAGAGCCCACCCAAGCTGGCCTTGAACACTGCCAGGGACCCACAACCTCCCTGGGCAACCTGTGCCAGTGTCACCACACTCCAGGTGGGGTCTCACAAGGGCAGAGAGGAATCACCTCCCTCCACCAGCTGGCTGTGCCCCTTTTGATGCAGCCCAGGGCAGGGTCGACCTCCTAGGCTGCAAATGCTCACTGCTGTGGCGTGTCCAGCTTTTCATCCACAAGAACCCCCAGGTTTTTCACTGCAGGGCTGCTCTCAGTGAGTTATCTTGCAGTGTGTGCTCACGTCTGAGATTGCCCCCATCCAACTACAGTACCTTAGACTTGCTAAACTTCATGAGGTTGTTGTGGGCCCACTTCTCAACTTTGTTCATGGCATGAGAATGATTCAGGGGTGATCAGCAAAAACAGTTTAGGAGCGCCGACAAGTATTGGGTGCAAGCACACAAGAAGAGTATTCAGTCACTGTGCTTTCAAATTGATTTTTCTCATTAAGAGTAACATTTAATATTAAGTTCCTATTAATGTTACATATCTTTCCAATTGTGTTTCTTTCCATCATCACTTAAATGTTAGATAAAGTGAGGATATTTGTATGATGCGCTATTTTAACTTCTGTTTTTACTTTGTGTAATTTCAGGACATGTTCATATCACTGACTTTAACGTAGCAACCATAGTGAAAGGCTCAGAAAAAGCTGCTTCTATGGCTGGAACAAAACCCTATATGGGTAAGTTTTCAAGACATTTAAAAATGCAAGAAAAGTTACATACTAAGGCTGACTAATGGTATAGCAAAAGGATTTTAAGTTGTAAAAGCATAAAGTAGATGTGATTAACTTCTTTTTTTGAAAATATATCTGTGTGTCAGCAGTGAAAATCTTCAGAGATGAAGGATGTTGTCTGGTTGTTATTTTATACAGCAGCTTGATCTCTACACTCTTCTAGTCAGGTTCTGCTTGCTTTTGTGAATTCAAATTCAGGAGAAATTCATCTGTGTTACTTTCTGCAAATCCCCACATCTTGAGACAAGAATATATGATACATTTGCACCACAAGAATATATGATATATCTGCTTAGGTGCAATGAGCAGCACAGCACCGGCATGGGATACAAAGCATTAGAAGGTCAAGGGAAAGATGGGAGACAGGATAAAGATTTTACCTTTTCACATTAATGGGTCCGGTCTCAGTTCACCTCAGCTCATGGAGTTGTTCCTCTCCTGAAACCTCCTCCCCACTCATCAGATCTCCATTATATCGATCAACCTCACAAGAGGAAACTACCAAAAAAAAAAAACTCCGTTCCTTCATGAAGGTTATCACACCATCCACCAGCTTGCTTTCACTTCATTCCACCTTCCTCACCTCTTGGAAATCCAAAGATGCTGCAAAGCCCCAGTTGCGGTCTTTATCATTCAGAAGGAGTCAGAAGAATCACCCTTGCATTTATTTGGAGCTGTAAGAAGACTGCAAAGCTTTTGGAGCTGTAAAAATCCTCTGTTTCAGATGAAAAGTGATGGGTAAGGATTCTCTGTGGCAGTTTGGATGTCAAAGCTTCAACAAACCAAATATTAAGTGTGTGACAGATATGGCCAGACATTCATTGGTGCTGCTTTCCTCTGTTAGTTTATACCTTTCATTTTGTGAAGAATTCTAACTTTAGGGAAATGCTACAAGGACTTTTCGGTTGCAGTGATTTCTGGTTGTAAGACTGTATCAAAGGCTTTCCAAGCGGCTTCTGAGACATTTATACTAGGAGACAAACAGAAAAAAACAGAACTGGGGAGGTTGGCTCTGTGGTTGCTGGTAAGCTTCTATTACCAGGAATTCAAACCACAATTTAACCTTGGTGTAACAACACAAAGTCACCTTCAAGCATGGTACTTGCTGAGTACCAGAACCAAGAAAATTTAGCAGTTTCTGTAAGACACACCTTATGCTATGCTGATTTTCACAACGATGACAGTATGAGATGTGTATGGAAGATTTTTTCCCCTCTTGAAGGTTTATGAAGTCTTAATCTCATGTGGATCCTGTTATTTTTAATCAGATATGAGGGGACTCTCCAGCCTTTCCCTTAGCAGAGGCTCTTATAGGATTTCTCACTTCTTATGGGCAATTTAAGGAAATAAACAGAAAAAAGCCATTCTCTCTAAAGCCTTCATTCCTCTTTGAAATCTGATTGAAATAGGCTGAGAAATTGCTAGGGAGTGCTTTGTTCACATGCAGCATGACTGAATAAAAATTGTTTCCAGGAAGAAAACAGTGAATTGATATCATGTTGTAAGAATGCCCTAGCTGTTCTGATTAAGATGCCTATCTTGTAATGCTAAGCATGGTGTGAGTCAGCTCCTGCAGCCTTTGCTTAATCCCACTTCACATTAGCCTTTTAGCCCCAAAGTCTTTGCTTAATCCCACTTCACATTAGCCCCGAATATTTCAGGCTGAAATATTCCCTTCCTGTTTCCCTACTTATTAAATGTTTATGCAGAATGCACTGTACCTGAACCTGAATGTTTCTCTAGAAACCCAGTCAATTTCCATGTCCTCCCCTTCCCAGTCAATTCATTCAAACAAGTAAAATACCTGCCACACATAGGTCGGTATGTGACAGGGACAGCAGTATATGTGAAAAGAACAGGGCCAACAGCCTATCAAGGCAGGATGCTTCCAGCTGCTTCTGCTGCTTTTTGTCTCAAAGCCAGTGACCTGAAATGCTGAAATGAGATCAACTTCTTAGAATTTGGGGGTCCTCTGAGTTTGCCTTGTGCTGTTCAGCTGGCTGGGACTGTGGAAGGCAATGTGTGCCTTCTGCTGATTTGGAAACCTGTGTGTCACCTGTGCCTGATTTTACCTTCACAAATTCACTGCTCAAGCCTCTTACAACACCTGTGATTAAGGGTGTTGTCAAGGCTTTATTGTAGGAGTAGCTCTTTGTAAACTTCTATGGTTTCAAGCTGTCATCCTACCCTGGCAAGCAATGCAAAATGTCCTTTGGGACCAGGATGGCTTTTGGCAGGCACAGCTGCTGCCTGCAAGTGACCACAAACACTTGTGGAGGACCCACTCCATTCTGAATTGGGCTATGGACCCACAGCCAGTGCAGGGCAGGACGTGGTCCCTGGCTCCATGTGCTGGTCTGTTCAGCTGTGGCTCTTTCTTCCTGCAGAAGGATATTACCTGGGCATGATGTGAAAGGGAAATGTGTGCTCACATGACTGGAAGCACCTGTGTAAGGCCTTGCTACTTTCAACACAGTCCCATCTTTATGAGTGCAGGAAAAAAAACAAAAGGACATTTCTTAAATTGCTCCCTCCTGAACAAGGCTGCAAGAGATATCTGTGTGTCTCAAAGAATATGCTCTGTGCTGGGCACCCATCTGCAGTGATGGCCTTCTACCCTGCAAGAGAGTCCTCAGCTACAAACCCAAAAGTTAAACAGTTAAACACATCTAGAAAACATGACAGGTGTCACCTTTCTTTTACTCCTCACTTTGGCAAATTTATGTGTGTTTGAGTCCTATAGCATATGTTTTTTCCTTACTGAAATATTTTGGAATGATCAATTTCCAAATTGATGGAAATACACAATGATCTGTGCATTATTTCTGAGTGTTGCAAAACCTTTTCATTCACAGGTTATTTTGAGGGGAGTTTAAGGTTTGTTGGTTTTTTTTTATGTGGTTTTGTTGCTGTTGTTGCTTATTTTTGGTTTTTTTGAGAGCATTTGGTTTTAGTGGTAGGAGGGGTTACGGGGACTAGATAGAGTCTTTGGTGTTTTTCCCAGCAGAGACTGAAGATATTCAAATGATGCACTGTGACTTTACCTCAAATCAAACCGATAAAATACACCTGAGAGAAATCCAAAGTCAATAAAATCAGTCATAAATTATGTGAAAGGTTTCAGCTGCCCAATTCCCATCTCACAGGCTTGTTATCTCAGGTTTTCACAGCTCCTTTCATAGGCTGCTGTCTTGGTGAAGAATGACTGTATGCCTGACGTTACCAGAGGACTGTGCATTTACAGTGGTCCACTGAACTTCTAAAATGTATGACTCATCTATATTTATTAATTAATACTGTGTAGGTGTACTATTGAACTTAGAGGAAAGCCAGTGGATGTCCTGATATAAACCTTTCACGTAGAAAAAATTATCCCATAGAGCTAAATTTGTTCCTCAGATGCTTAAAATATAGCAGGCAAAATTCTGAGTTGAGTTTTTAAAAAGTGGTCAATCTTTAGTCTTTCTTGCGCTCATATTAAACAGTGGTCTGAAATTAAATACTGTCTTGCAGCTCATTGCATTTTGAATGCACTTAAGACAGTGTTTAGGTTTTTAAAAACCCTGCCTTTATCCTACAGGGGGTTTGACTGCCTCTCTGCAGTTTCTCTGGTCGTATCATTACCTGACCTTTTGATCCCGGGGACCTCTCCCGATGTCAGCATGGCAAGGGAGGCTTCTGTTTGTTCTGATAAGCAAGAACTAAGAGTGGCTGTGTAAGACTTCGACGTGCTGAAATAAATACTCCCCACACTGATGGGATTTTCAGCTCCTGCTAGGAGCTATGTGGCTGAAGGGATTAAACACTGAGCTGCAAGGAGGCATTCAGGTTTTGGTTCCACTCTGACACTAATGAGTAGGAACATAAGCAGCTGCGGAACCTCAGCAGACCAGGAAAGAAGTTATTACCTCCAGCTGCTCTTCACCTCTTTGTGCTCTCTGACCTGCCACCATCCTTTAAGATCTTCCAACAAAACTACTGATACAATTGTTTCTTTGACTAATTCAGTTAATTAATACCTCACTCTAAGTTCAAGAGGAAGTTTTGGTTTGGACTTTTTATTTGTTTGTTTGTTTGTTTGTTTGTTTATTACCTGTCTGAAAGGGCCCAGTGTGTTGTGGAGCTCTGCAGGCAGATCTGAGGGGACCAGAGGCCCAACAGAGATGGCAAATGGACCTCACAGGGCCCCTCTGCCCTCTGGATAACTCCTGGCTTTTGGTCAGGCCAACCCCCCAGGTTTTTGCATGCATAAACTGGTGCAAAGGTATTTTCTAACCTGGTGGGAGTATGTGATGCAGGAGCGTGTAGCACTCCTTCTGGTGTGTCAGCTACAGTCTGTCCTGAAAGTCCCCAGTTAGGCAGACCTGGTGCTTTCAGTACTGGGCAGAACAGCTGCCGTCTATACACTAGAACAATCTTCCAAACAGAAAATAGACATTTTTGGACAAAATCCCTTCTAAAGAGTGCTAGAAAAAGTGGCCCTGCAGCCACTGTGAGCGTAATGAAGGTGCTTGTTTACAATTTCATGTTCAATAATGGGAGACCATGACATGCTCGTTGCTGCTGGGCTTTCTTTCAACAGGGGTAGTAACTTGAGGTTGTTTCTCTGAGGCTGATCCAGATGTTCAGCCACTAAGGGCTTCTCTGTGCAAGGTCAAGAAGTGAGTTCTGTTCAGTGGTTGAGTGAAGCAGAAGGTTGTATGAGGATAGCAGGCTGAATAAGGGCAGGAGAGGCTATATAGCCATATGGAAAACTAATAAGGCATTCTAAATACCGTGTCTGTTTTCAGGTAATGGTATATAAATTATTTACTTTGATTGAATAATTGCATTAAATATGAGTATTAAAACTATTGAGGTGTATAATGTGAATAATGGTGCAAAATCAGTTACATGGCTAGAACAAGTATAAACCTCAAGCTAGAAAATTGCCATCCCAGCATGCCCAGGCTTTAAGTAGCATTTTGCTTTATAAAATAGAAGTTAGCAGCTGGCTAGTCTAAAGCTCTGAGTCAGAAGGCTGACCATTATAATTTGGACATTTTTAGCACATGAGAAAGTAAACACTAGGAGGTAAATTGATAGTTTACCAAATTCACATTTATATTCAGGGAAAGGGAAGTTGTTTTCTTCCATTTTGCTCTTGAAACAACTTCTACTCTGGATAGAAGATCACTGGTCATTACTGTAGTTTGATTTCTGCTTTCTATTTAAAACGTGATCTAGAAAAATTACTGACCCCTGAATTTACTTCTCAGGGGAAAGTGAAAATTAATTTTTTCTCATCATAATCCTGAGAAAGCAATTAATATTTCACTAAAACATCTCAGTTCAAGATTCTTGGAATATTATTCCAAAAGTCAAGTTTATTTTTTATTCAGCTCAATCTGTCATGCCTTAAGCCTGATTCAGTAAAGCAAAACTATAAGTGTGTTCTATACATCATCATTCACACATTTAAAATTTGCAAACATCTAACATTTTAACAGCTTGTCCTGTGCTAATCAGTCAAAATATTTCTTATGCTGTGTGTATTGTATATATGTGTATATGTCAACTTATACACATTTTTTTTTCCAAGATCAGGGAGTAATATGTGGAAAAAGGATGCTACCTGGCAGTGTGATGTTATGCTGAATCTCAGTTAATGATGCTGGAATGCATTTTCTAATCGGAAATCTCAGGCATTGCAATAAGACCCACACCACTGAAGCATGTTTTGCTGCAGTGACCACAGCAGAGTGTGTTGCTTTGCAACCCCTCCACTAAACCACAAAACTCTGATTCCCCTTGGTGACATGTAGGGTCTCTGCTGAGATGCAAATAGACATCAGAGAGCTGTAGCTATTAATAAATAACCATTCATTTACATCCAGCATAGCTGGATGAGCAATGTCAGGGATTTCATTCTTAAGAAATGTTTTAGACATATGCACCTGAACTGGATCATTCAAAAAAAATAGAGACAAAAGCACTAGGGTTTTTTTTTTTGTTCGTTTGTTTCATTTTCAGTTTCTCATATTGAGAGCACTGGCACTGGGCATTGTGCAGGAACTGATGACCAGATGTCATAGGCAACATTTGGCTTTTCATGCACAGTCAGATCCTTACAGTAATCAATCTTGCAAGACTGACTTGCAAGTTACTGCTTAATTTGACTGATTTGTTAGTGTGTAGATGTTACATCAGAAATAATAGCAGCTATTCTTTTTGCCAACCACACCAAGAGATAGACCTCAAATTGATCATTTTATCATGGATAGCATTTTCAAACTCACCTTTGAGCAGCAAATTAAATATAGTCTGGATTTCAGAGACCCAGATCACTTACAATATATGAAGTTGTGATACCAATGAATACTCAGCGGATTTTCAGAAACCCTACTTAAAACATTGTATTCTTTGTACAATATGGACTTCTACAGTAGGAAAAAATAATGAAAATTTGGTTTAGCATTATTTGCATTTATGTTGATATTCTTTTATTTAAAGCTCATGAATAATGTTGTTAGATACTAACATCTTTCCACAAATAAAAGTAGATAATCACCAACCAGCTACATAAAATTTCCTTTTTTATAACTTTACTTTTGTGACAGGTCTCTAGGAAAATCTGTATACAATGTGAGATGTACCATCTACATAATTCACATTGCAGATCATATGATTGGTATGAAAATCCCAGTGGATAGTTATATACATGAATGGATTTGTCAGAAATTACTCCCTTTTGCACAAAACTACAGAACAGGAGTAAGGATATCCCAGTATGCTATTGCTTCTGAGATGGATGCAGACCCATTAGATCTGCTTTCACATTCAATTTGTTTGTATGTTTTCCTCAAGTGTGGTTTTATTTTAGAGGGAAATAACCATTTATTTACTTCCTACAGTCTGCAGAAGTATGACATTATTAAAAAGATAAAGCGCAAAAGCATCAGAAAATACATCTCTGAACAGGATTTATTTTAATTTATTTCTTGGGAAAAACATTGACTGGAAATTTGTATTGGGGACAACCAAGAAATGCACTGAAGCAAAAAATACAGTACAAATGTGGATTCATTTATATAACTTTTCAAGAAAGGAAAGCAGGTAAACAATAAAATCATGAAAGTGTATTTTTAAGAGAAAAATATAGATTCAGAAAAGAAACAATAGAAGGACTTTCAGCTTGTCTAGGTGCCAAAGTTAGTATGTGCCCATTATTATATAAGACAAAGAGACATCCTGATTTTATTTGCTCTGTTAAAATTAGTACAAATGTCCCATCTTGGAATGGCATTGGTATTTAAAGGGTGTTTCTTTGTCATTTTCAAAAAGTTGCATGAAAGGTGTCAGATCACACTTTGTGAAACATGAAAAGCAATAACCCCAACCAAAAGACTTAATTTCTTCTGAATTCCAGACTTTTAAAAGTCCCTGGTACTTTGGGTGGCAGGTTTTCCAATGTCTGAGCATGTGAGCAGGGGTGAAGAGCCCACGCACTTCATGATGACTGCCAAGAGGAAGAAGCTGTAAAGATCCCATTGAGGCTTTCTGGCCTCTGTCATCCCCCTCAGATGTGCTGTGAGGAGCTGGCTGCTCCTGCTTCATTGGGATCACAGGATTGTGAGGTGACTCGTGATAGCAGGGCCCCCAAGAGCCTCTACTCCAACTCTTGCTCAAAACAGGGTGAGCAGTGATAGACCAGGATCCTGCTGTTGAATCATTCTTCAGGCAGCTCTTGGAATATGTGGCTCTCCATCATGTCAAAGAAATTGAGTCAGGGGGAGCTGTGAGGACCTGTGGGATCTACCAATTGCATCACTTCTTTACTTTTCTTTGAATTCACTCTTGCTGCTAGACTCGCTGCTACCTGATTTATCTTCACTGTTTAAAAGTTGAGCATCTGCCATGCAAACTTCTACTGCCTTTCCCTTAAGTGCATATGATTGTAACTACAGCTCTTGGCCAAAACAGACTGCAGGATCAAACCCGATATTAAAGCCATTCATTTTCCTGAAAAGCCTTTGTTCAGTGGAAACTGCTAAAGGAAAAAGATATGAAACTCTTGTTCTTGCAGGTATAATCACTCTTGTTCACACAAACTCATGAAGTCAGAATACTTTTGCCTATGTAGATGCATGGGGGTAAAAGATAAAGTGTTCTTCTCATCCTGATTCTGGTACTGCAAGAGAGGATATGTTCACAATGGGTGCGCACAGCAGAGCTGGCAAGCTGAAACCTGATCATCCTTTGGAAGAATCTACCCAGAGCAGGCTGCAAGATGGCTCTCCAAGCTGACCCTGGGATCAGGTTCAAATTTTAAAAGATTACAGATTGTCTGTTTAGGTAACAATTTTGCAGAAAATCAATGCAGAATTTCATCTTTCCTTTCAGAGTTTTTATGTGCTTTTATCCTAACCAATTTGCACTCTGAATTGGTTCTCCAGGCATAGTTACTTCTTATAGCAAAACTTAATATTATGTCCTATATTTCATAGCCCTAGCTCTTCAGAGCTTGGCTGATTTTATGATTTGAAGGGTTTGCTGTCTTTCTGTAAGATCATGCTCTGTTTCTGAATGAGCAGGCAAACTCCAGAAGTCTGCACACAGCCTGGAGCCCTTCGTTTGCACCTAATGTCTCCGTTCAGAAAGACTTTTAGACACATTAAGCACAAGATTAGTGTGAAATGGGTATTTAACAGCCTTGTCGAACTAGAGAAAGGTCTTTTGCCTTCAACATGGTTGAGATTTCACCCTGAGAAAAAACCTGTATAGGATACTGCAAATGATATTGCACCCTTTACCAGTCCCCCCTTCATGGGAAGAGAGTGTTTACAATCGCTTCACTGGAGCTGATGGAATGCAGAGAGGCATTCCACCTGGACTGAAAATAATGCTGTTAAAGTGGACAAAAAGTGGGCAATCTGCTTTAAAAATCAGGCCTTTAACTGCTCATATTCTGACCTAAGAATGACATGGATTTAAGGTGAGAAAACAGCTTCAAAACTCCTGGGCAAAAGAAAGCATTTTCTGCTGATCTGCTTTACATAGGATGAGTTGACCTTGAGGATTTTAGGAAAATAAAATAAAATAAAATAAAATAAAATAAAATAAAGTAAAAATCAATAGCTCGGTCACTAAATTAGCAAAACAGCTGCACCATTCTGGCAATGTCATAGGTTACATCAATAAAGTACTTTCACTTCTATCTCACAGAAATCAGATAGTGCTCTGTCTCACTATTAAAATGTTAAAGCTATAAAAGAAATAGTGAAACCAGTATTATACCTGCATAGTTCAGTAAAAATGCCAAAAGGCCATTTTCTGTAATGAGATATTGTACATCATCCAGGCACAGTGGGCAAAATCCATAACGAATGGGGCTAAATCAAGCAAATCGTCACTACAAGGTTCCTATGGTGATATTCAAAATATGTTTGATGCCTGATGTGCAATTTAAGTGCATCGATCCACTAAAGTAATAAAAAAAATCCTGCTTATGCTCTCACCATCTATCTGATAGACTGCATGCCTGTAAGATGTGCCTGCACACCAGTAGCATGCAAGTAAGTGTTGAAATACACATGAAGATATAACACACCAAGGGAAGCTATGTCATCTGGAGGTGAGACAGAGTTAATTAACTCAGTGTAATGACTCTTATGGTATTGTTGCTTAATGTCATACTCAATCACAACCAAAGTTTTCCTCTGCCAGAGATCCACGGCTGAACTATTCTCCAAACACATGTATTCCAGAAAAAAAGTTTGTTTAGGTGCCTGCAGATCTCATACCAAACATGTTTGGACATGATCCTACTGGTCAAAGAGTATAAGACCACTTATATGCATTCCCTGCTTTTTATACTACGAATTAGAGTTTTGCCATAACTAGTGATCGGATACTGAAATCTATTCTATGGCTCTTGAAGACTTTCTGAAGTCAGGTCTGCAGTTGTAAATTATTAGGTTGTCATTCCTTATGCAAGGTCTGCAAAAACTCCTCCAAAAGGAATGCCTTTCCATTTTTTAAAGGTGCTTCTCTAAATGCCATAAATAGTCAAATCCCAGACTGCCAGTCAGAAGCGGGACCAGACTACATCATTCACTGCAGTGTGCTCATCACAAAGTGAGGCCATGGTAATAAGGAGGTAATGGGTTACATTAGACTTGGTATCATGGCCAGAAGAGGCTCGCATGGTAATTATCTAGCATAACAATTACCATAACTCTGTGGACGGTGTTGTCTAGAAAATCTCCAGTGAAAGTGTTGTTTTCACACAGTGTACTGAGATTCTGCTGTAAAATCATTAGAAGAGCATGACCAAGTTTTCATTTCATTTCATTTCATTTCATTTCCACTCATTAATAGCTGGTTTTCTGAAGAAATTACAGTAGCATTATTTTGTACAGGTTTTTTCACGCAATTAGCCAAAGTGGATCCTTGTTTTGAAAACATGTTTTCTCTTCCTCCACAGAAGTTACTTTTATGGAAGTAATTACTTCATTGACAGAGTGTTTTCTTTCAGTCATGACAGTTTCTCACATCATAAAATCAGTGTCAGGATTTCTATTTAAGTACCATTTTCCTCTGTTGAATACCTTTAAAACCTTTCTGATTAGTTCTATCCAAATGTAGAATAAGGATGAGATTTACCACATTCAATATCTTCATCAATCAGGAAGAATCACCTCACTTGCAGATAATTTTCCCATAAAATGCTTACATTGCCCTAAGTGTTTTAAGTCACACTTCAGACCAAGAATTTCCCTCCTATTACTTATTTTTATTCACACAACTTAAAACTTAAAAGAACAAGGTAAGAATTAATCTATGAAATTACTGACTTTTGAAATACCCTGACTGGTGAAGGTTGCTTATTATCAGTGAAACAAGGCACTGAAACTGCACCCTGAAAATGCTGTGCTTCCAAATCTATTTAATTCCAGGCTGTTGAGTCCTCATTCATTCTTCAGCTGTGAAATAATATCCATAGTCCAATCTTACTGAAATACTTTTTTGTTCAATTTGATTTACCATTTTAGCTCCAGAAGTGTTCCAGGCTTTTATGGATGGAGGTCCAGGATACTCGTACCCAGTAGACTGGTGGTCACTAGGAGTTACAGCATATGAATTACTGAGGGGTTGGGTAAGAATAATCGAGTTTGTTGTTATCTAACAAAAATATCAAGTTTGCAGTGCCCCTGAGTGCACTCTTCAGGATAAAATTTGAGTGTTTAAGGCCCAGGTCAGGAATGCTGTCATGTTTTTTTCCCAGCTGAAAATGCTCTTGGGAAAGTTTCACCCCGTACTCAAATACATTATGAATATTTGCCTCAGTTTGGCTAAGGAAAGGCCTAATGTTTAATGGCTTCTTTATAATGTTGAATTGCAAACAATGGTATTTTTTTCAAATAGAAATTGAGTTACTTTAGACTCTATTTTATCTTTGATTTTCTTGGCCAATGCCATAAGAGATCTAATGTAATATCCTAAGATGCTTGACCCAACTACAGAAAGTGCTTATCTGAAAGTGCATTTGTTTCTTGTCTAATCAATTATGTGAACAAACTTAATGAAAAATCTTCCTGGGCATGGTCGAATATTACAGAAGATAATGGAAAATTCTTTTCCATTTTGGTTCAAAGGATTTCAGTCAGTTGCTTAAACATTTACTATTCCCCATGGAAAACAGTAATTTATGTACTATTTCAGGATGATGACGTAGCTAAAGCAGCTGTTTGGAGTTTTTAAAATTATTTTTCATTCTTGTGTTGGAAAGGGGATTTTATTGCATTGCAGCATGTTTTTTTATATTATGACAAAAACACAGTACTGCTACCTTGTATTGCCAGACAATCCTTCCCACGAAGATCTCACAATTTCATGTAGGACAGACAAAGGAAAATAGAAATAAAGAATAATTATTATTATTATTACTTTTAGATGGAAAATTTAATTTCAGAGTGTCTCCATATTGTTACTTCAGAAGCTACATTTTTCAAAGGCCTAAAATTTGGCCAATCTATTTTGTATTTCCGTAGAAATAACAAAAGTCATGCTCCTGAGACAAAGATCTCTTCCATGCAAAGACTGTTTCATCTCTCAAAGTAGAGGAGTATTAAACAGTTTTCTTAACAACAACAACAAACTAACAATTATTATCATTTTTTCTCTACCATAGTTCTCAAACCTTAGGGAGCTTTTAGGCTGACATTCTTCCTGGAATGGAGAAGTTAAAGTCTGGCAGTGATAAGCATAATACATCTTCAGTCCTAGTCACAGATGGTAGTTCTAGCTGCACTTAGTAAATTAAGAAAACATCCTGATAGTTTTATATCAACCCGTTCACCAGTGCGTGTCTCCAAGAAAGGAAAGCAATGAATGATTGTTAATGAAAGCTGAACTCCCAAGACTAATCACAAAAGATCACTTTCATGTGACAAATTCACTTTAATAAATTAAAAACTATATAGAATGATATCCATTTGCCAAGATCCCTACAGTCTTTCCTGAATAAGTCAGTCTGGCTACAAACAAGGCAAAGTTGAGACTACATCAATTTTTTGTTAGTTTTGGTTTTGTTTTGTTTTTGTTTTTTTTTTTAATTAAAACATTGCCATCTGAACCTGCTCAAGTCACCCAAGCCAGTTGCTTGTTTTCTCTTGAAGAGCAGCTCCTGGCTACTGAGCAAGCCAGAGAATGGCTTGGCAGCCCACACCTGTACGGACTGTAGGACAGTGTGTATGGGCAAGGAAAAGGTGTATATTTTCTATATTTTTCTAGTCTAGAAAGGTCCTAAACTGACAGGAGTGATGACAAGAGAACTGGCAGTGGCTTGAGGAAGTGTGCTTAACCTGAGGCACGTTGCCGTCTCAACAACTGTGAGCTCCGAAGCCCCATCTGCCAGAGCAGCAGATGGCCGTGAGGGCACAGTTTGCACACAAGGCTGCGAGCTGAACCTGCAGGCACGCAGCCCCTGCTCCTCCAGGTTCCCACAGCTCTGTGCAGCAGCAAGGAAACAGCCTCACTGCCACCAAGAACATGGGCGGGCGCTTGGAGCCACCCACCTGTGCCAGCAGCAGCAGCCCTGGGCAAAGAGGAGGCTGGGGCATGGGGCACAGCCACAGGACACAGGGCTTTCTGCAGCTGCAGCCTGGAGTGTACTACTGCACGGGAATGGCAGGAGGCAAGAAAGGAAGGAGCATTAGAAATAAGAAACATCACAAGTTTGATTTCCCCCTCGGAGCTGTACGTAGCATATGATGCTGACAGCCTGAATTCGAGAGGTGATAAGTAAAACAAGAATGAGTAAAAATGAATTGTGTTTCATTGAGCTGAATTTTTGTTTTGATTTGCCTCTGCTGCTCAGGGTGCTCAAGGCATTCCAGCCATTCTCATCTCTGGCTTCCCACTGCTGGGCAGCCAAAACCATGTTCTGCTTGAAATGACCTTGTAGATACAGGAGAACGTTGTGTCCAGTACAGAGCTTTCTGCACCACTTCTTGGTTACCCACAGTACAGCTAACATTTCTCAATATGTTGTAGGTACATTTTTCTCCTTATCCAGCTGCTGATAAAAAAGATAGCAAGAAAAAATCAAATTCATACAGCTTTGTATCAAACATTGATCTTGTCACAAAGTCCATGAAATTAAACAGTAATTAAACTGTATGATGCAAACCGTGCCATGTGTCAGTCTGTTCCCGAGCTGTAACAGCTTCTAAAATGCTACAATAAATGTATATACCATTAATTCAGTAGAGACAGTGAAGGAATGAGTAGTAGGTGGGATTCCCAGATTCTGACTTTCACTGCAATGTGAACAATTAACCAACAAGCTTTGATAAAAAATCTCAAACAAAAGAAAACCAGATTACTTTTTCTTTCTCCAAAAAATAGAACTGAAGGTATAGGACCTTGAGTGGGTTTAATAGCTGAAAAACAGGGGAGATAGAGGTATGAAGGGCCTCAAAAGACCAAACTTAAAATGGCCACTTATAGTTCGAATTAACTAATAAAAATATTGAAAATCTCTGCAAATCTCAAAAAAATCAAGATTTTAGAATGCTAATACTCTTAAAATAAGGTAAACTTCAGGGATTTTTCTGTCAGGAAAAAGGCATGGGCAGAAACATCTTTAAGAGAAAAACTTTTAATGATTCGTAATTCCTTATAGGTGCTAATTTTAACTGCCATTTTCAACATTTGGTGTACATTCTGTCTCAGTGATCCTATTGATCACATTGTTATATCAAGTTAAGTCAGCAGTATGTTGCTTCTAGATGACAGAAGGCATGTAAAAGTTTCATTTTTAATAACTGTTTTATGGCAACTTTACCACATGTAGGGAAAAGCATATGACAGAATATTTCTGATGAAAATTTCAAACCCAATTCGGGAAAATTATGTATTTAAAGCACACATTTCGGTCCTGTTGAATTCATATGGACATGGTATAGCTAAATAACAATGGTCTAACTGAATGAAAGCAAAAAGATTTAGACCCTCATTGTATTCTTTTTTAAAACACCCCAGTGCCTTGAAATGCACTTGGTTTCATACATATGAAAGTTAAAAATGTACATGAATCTTCCCAGAATAAGAACATGTCCTTTGTCTTTATGAAGAGTGACTCCAATTCCTTAACAGATTAGATAACTCAAACCTAGAAATATTCTTAAATTATTATCTACCAATACATACTAGCAAGAGCCAAGGTTCATGATTCAGTTCTTAGTCAAGGTAATGAGAGTCGGCCCTTTGCCGCAGGATATTGGATTAATAGGTAACTGTTGTTTATGAATTATGATGTATTAATTTGCACACTGCTGCTAGGGTGACATTTAGCTACAGATCTCATATCTCATATTTATCACCTGCTGGGTACAACTTAATTCACAAGCAATCCACTCTCTGTCCTTGTTTACAAAAATACATTTTGTATGATTATAACAACTTGCTTCAAACATACAAGTATGTCCACAGAAAATAACAAGAATATAAGCTTATATGTAGTACTTTACTTCCAAATTCTGCATGTAATAAAAGATAAATCAGAGAAAACTTCATGAACAAAGCACTGCAAAGACCAGAGCTTTTCTTCATCTATAGAAAAATTTAGGCACTGCAAACACATGACAGCAGATCCATGTAGTGTGTTAATTTTGGATTTTAAAAAAAGCAAAAGATAAGGATTGGGATTTGGAATCTTTTTTTTTTTACTGTGATTCTAACACAGACCTTTGTAAGCATTTTAGAGTTTCTGTATCTACTACTCAGTAAAATTAGGATGAAAAAGTTCCTTTCAGCCACCTCTTTTCTATTTCGTCAGTTTAGGTTGCAAGAACTGATCACGAGTATTCCAAGCAAAAAATAGTAAATATTCCACATTTCACACAGAATGCCCCAGGAAGAAAACTATTTATTCATCTCATTTGAACTGATACTTCCTTTTATGAGAGAAAAAAATTGCAGAGGAAATGCATCTATGAGTAATTACATTCATTACAACCAAAGAAAAGCACACACACAAAGGATTAGACTCAAAATTGTTATAAGATGTTTTCATGGTTTTGATGTTTTCAAGATAAACAATACTGAGCTCAGGAAAATGTGAATAGTCTGCACTCTATTATCCATTTTTGCTGACTAGATATTTATTTAATTTTATCCCAGAGGCCCTATGAAATTCATTCAGCCACCCCCATTGATGAAATACTTAATATGTTCAAGATTGAAAGAGTTCACTACTCATCCACATGGTGCAAGGGCATGATAACACTACTGAAAAAGGTAAGAAATCACAAATACCTTCTGTTCTCTCCTCTTCCAGAAGCTTCTCCAATGCGGGAAAAGGCATCAAACACACATATTAGGTAGTCAACATTTCAACTATAGGAGAGCAGAGCTTATTTCTAGGCTGTTCTGAATGTGAGTGGTGTGGTATTTTCTCTTCTGAAGGTGCAGTATTCTTAGGCTTAGACTCAGGATTTTCATGGCTTCAAAGAAGCAAAAAATTAATATTTCTTTTATTTTAAAGCTGATTCACAAGTGACAGTAGAAGTTTGGGGATCAGTAATTCCTCGTCTGTGCCCTGGCCCCATTTCCCCTCAGCTATGGATGTGCAAGTGGGACAGGGAAGGAAGGACCACTCTGCCCCTCTGAATTTCTGCTGCAGTTTCCAGACAGAGAGATTAGAAATTAAAATGGCTGTATCTTTTCCTCTCCCATGTTGCTATACTGGCAACAGCAAAAGTTGAGCCACTATGTTGCATGATGTAAATATCACTAAGCTACAAGGCAGGGCTCTTTCTGAATGCATCCAAACCTAAAAATTGTTTTCTTTCTGAAATCCCAGGGTTTTGTTTGCTTTAATTGTCTGGCCACACCACAAATACAATCTGTCTCTTGTGGTATTTCAGATCATCAATATTGATACTTGAACAGGAAATATTTGTGAATGTCTGAATAGAGTACTAAAAAGTATATGTCTTTTGCAGCAATTAGCCATGTAGTTTTGAATAGATAGAGCAGTGAGGTGGATAATTTTAACTGCTGCCAGGATGCTCAGTGTAACTGAATCTTCCACAAAATTAAAGCGAAAATACAAGTTGTTGGGTGGCATTGATCTGTGATGTTTCATTTTGCGTGGGCTCTTGTGTATTTGTAAGCAGACTTTTGTTGCTCATACATTTATACACTTCATGCCTGCAACAGCCATCTGGTGGCAATTAAACTGTACTCATATCCTATGAGCTATTACTTCTAATTTGTTTTAAATTGAGACTTCTAGCATCTTTTAGAAGATTCCCTAGCCATCCTCTTACTTAAAAATGTCTATCATATAATTTATGTATGTGATACATGATCTCTTCTATATGGCATCCAGTCCCTTAGAAAATGCCTTGTGCTTGATCACAGCTCCTCACTAAGGACCCAGAGTGCCGCCTTGCAAGCCTTGCAGACATCCAAAACTCTCCATACCTAGCTGATGTCAACTGGGATGCTGTTCTAGAGAAAGCTGTGACCCCAGGCTTTATTCCTAACGTAAGTTGGTATTCCAGGTGAATAGTGTTTGTAAATTCCGATTTAATTATCACTGACGTATTACTTGTTTATGCTTGTATTTATTTCTCTTCATGGGTTTACTTTGTATTCTACTTTCATTTACTCAGTCACAGCTAAGGGAAAATTTGTCCCATTTCAATAGATCACAACAAAAGCCAATTAACCTTGGTTCACTTTTCGTTCCTTTTCAAATAAAACTTTTTCCAGACTTTGCATTTCAGCCGTTAGAGTAAATGATTGTCAAAGTTAACTCTGAGACAAAGAATACTAAGAAGACTGTTGTGACTGTGAAAGTTAGAATTTGAATAACATTTGGAAAACTTTTTAACATCCTAGCATGCTGTTACTTTTTCACTTAAAAATAGTGTTCCAGCAGGCTGATCTATTTCTGTTGTGACAGCTTCTTACAACAAAACTTTGTGATTCTGTGAGGGAATCTGATGTTTCATTTTTACTGTGGTCCCATTTTGGTGGTATTTTCTGGATATTTCCTTTTTGATCATTTTCAAGTTAAATGTATTTGAGCAAAAATAAAAAGCAATGACTGTGGTGTTAATATGCTGCGTCACTTTTTTTCAGTCATATTGCACTATAATTATTGTCCAAACAACATATTTGTAGCATACCAAGGTTTGTTTCTGGGTAGTTTTTTTATGCAACTGTAAATGAAGATGAGGAAGGTGGAATAGGTAGACCCTGACTTCATCCAGGTGCACCTTAGAGCTCATGATAAACATGATGGGGACAGGATCCAACCCTTCAGAAGCGGAAGGTAAGAGAGAGAATTGCCTAATGGAGCAAAGGTAGCCGGGTGTGTTGCCAAGACACTGCTCTCCGTGTTTGCTGGGTTTCTTGGCCCCTGACCAGAGCCTTTCTGGAAGCAACATCCTGCAGGAGAAGAAAGCTGTGGGAGGGCAAGCAGGGTCTCCCTCAGGAACTGGGAGAAAGGCCAGGAATACAGCAGGTAACAAACACAACAGGGGATGGGAGAGTCAGGCCCCTGTTACAGGCACTCCAGAGCACTGTTCACCTGTGGGGAAATTCCTTCCTTTCACTTTGTAGCTCCTAGTGCAAGAGAAAAGTTGAAGAGGTGAATGTCGTATCTACCAGGCCATGACTCTTTCACTCTTACTTGATGTCCATGCAGCTGGAATCATTGCTGTGCTGTGTCAGGATCCTCCCCTACACTCTCTCAGGTCACTGTCTGAAGCAAAGCAATGCAGAACAAAGTTCCCTCTTGGCCTAGCGGACTCCATTCTCCTGATGTGTGGATCTACAAGTAGAGAGGAGGCTGACTTTCCTCTTTTCCTTTTTAGAGCTGCTCTCTGAGATACCAGAGGTGTGGACTTGCTTCTCAGGCAAAACTCAGCCGATTATTTGCACTTCCTACTGCCAGCTAGAAGTTTAATCCACAACCATCAGCATGCAGAAAACTTCACAACACAGTATTTTATAAAGGAGATCCAGTTCCCCATACCCAGAGATACAACATAAGTGAGGTTCCAAGAGTCTCAGACTCTGCAAAGACAGCTTTTCTTTTCATATTTGGATTCACCTTATTTGTGTTTTGGCAGGCATCTATAAAACTGAAGGGGAAATCTGTAATAAGTGAAGCAAAATAATATTCAACATTTAAAATGAAATAGGAGTAAAATGATTCATTTATGTATCCAGATTAATCTGAAAGTCCCATTACAAGCTCTACCAGACCCTTCCATGAAGATATTTCAGGGCTTGTTCCACCTGATCGATCAAGTGTGTCAGGAAAAACAGTGGGGTGAGATTCAAAGTGTCTTTTCTAGCCTGGCATTTATTTTCATAGAAACTTAGTTGTTTCTTGAGACCAAGTTTGGTCACACATTTTCCCGGAAGTTTCTCTTAGTAGCATCAGCAAAACTTTCCCTGATTAATTTGGGCCACACAACAAAACATGTCTTGTTTTTCAGCCTTTGGGGAGAAGGTGAGCTGGGGCCCTGTGCAGAATGTTTTGAAACCAGAGAGTTTTATAAATTTTGACAGCTTACCATGACTGTCAGGAGCTTGTCTGCCTTCTACGGCTAGGAGAGCACACAAGAGGCCCATGGGAGCAATGTCCCATAGCTTAATGTCTCCCTTATAGTTTGATTCCATAAACATAGTTCTTACTTAACTAGCACATGTGTTTCTTTATGGCTTAGTTAGTTTCTTCGTTTTCAACGTGGAGTCATAAACTGTTGTAGAGTTGTTTTGTTTGTTTTTTTTTTAATATATAATTTGCTTTTATTTTTAAAGCTTCAGAATTTTTTAAGTACTCAATCAAATCTAAAAACTATGGATGCTCAAGGAAGGAACTGATATTGCTGAAACCTAAGGAATTATTTATTTATTAATAATTATAAATAAGCTGTAAAATGCCAGCTTACAATAAAAACCAAATATGTTCTACTAAAGCTGGCTGGATAATATGCAGACAAATGCATCAGGTGTCTAAATATTATGCTCTGACTGTACAGAATTTGCTAGGAATAAAAATGATGGAGTGGTCTCTAAACCAAATGTTTCATTGTAGGACACCACAAGTTGTACAAGTAGTTTCTGATGTGATTTTACTGCTTAGTGTCTTTGGTTACTAAAAAATCTGTCATTTATATATGACTTATTTCAGTACTTCCACCTTGACAGTGACAATGCTGTGATTGAACTCTCAGAAGTTCCAGAAGAAAACAGGTTGATTTTAACATCTTCCACTACACAATTCAAATTGTTTGCAAATTTTTTGTGAAGGACTTCCTGGTATAATAAAGAATCTTAAAATGTGCTTCAAGCATCACAAATTAACATAACTTTTTTTATAGAGAACCATTTAAGTAATGTGTGTAATGGGTAAGGAAAACCTTAATAAAGTGGATAGAATAGAAAAGGAATTAATAGATTAGAATGAAGCACCTGATTGGGAAAAGCCAACAAGGATTCACCAAGGACAAATGGTACTTTTCAAATCTTGTAATATTCAGTGACAAAGTAACTTGCTCAGTTGATATGGGGCAAGTGGTTCTCATTGTTACCTGGATTTCTCTAAGGCTTTTGATCGTTTCCCACAGCCTCCTTTTTGAGAAATTTATGTGTCAAGGTATAGAAAAGTGATCCATGTAATGGGTGGGGAACTGGCAGACGGGCTGCACCCAGGGTGAGGTGGAAAACAGCTCCTTCTCAAACTGGCAGCTTGTCATAAGTGGGGTCCCCCAGGGATCCAGCACTGTTTAATACTTTAATAAGTGATGTAGATGATGGGATCAAGTGTACCCTGAGGAAATCCACTGATAATTCCAAACTGAGTGGGGAAGTGGACACTTTGGCAGAATTACCCTGCAGGAAGACCTTTGTAGGAGTGGGCTTACAAGAACCTTATGAAATCCAACAAGTGTAAGGTCTTAAACCTGGGAAAACACAGTCCAGAGGTGTAGCACAGGGTGGCATCTACCCAGCTGAGGAACAGATCCAGCAGCTCTGGGGGTCCAGATGGACAGCAAGCTCAGTGTGAGTAACCAGGGTACTGCCTTGGCAAAGAATGCCCACGGGATGTTGAGTTGCATCAACAAGTGCATCACCTGCAGAGATAAAGAAGTCATTGCCCCACTCTACTCAGCACTTACCAGGCCATACTGGAATACTGTGTTCAGTTTTGGTCCCCACTACACAAAAAAGATGTGGGCAGGCTGGAGAGGGTCCAGAGAAGGGCCACAGCGGTCAAAGGAATGGGAAATAGGCCAGAAGAGGAAAGGCTGAGACAACTGGTCTTGCAGAGACTTGAGAAAAGAAGGATTAGGGGAGACCTTTCACCATGTCCCATTACTTAAAGGTTAGCTACAAAGATGGAGACTCCCTTTTTACAGGGAGTCACATGGAAAAGACAATTGGTATTGGGTACAAGTTACTCCTGGGAAGGTTCCAGTTGGACACAAAAGCAAAATTTTTCACAGCAACAATCAGCCATTTCAATAATCTGCCCATTGAAAATGGAGGATTCCCTAAAACTGGACTCTTAAGATTCAGCTGGACAGGTTGCTGGGCCATCTTGTCCAGACTGGGGATTGTGGCTTTGCCCAGAAAAGTTTGACCAGCTGATCCTTGAGATCCTTTCCAACCTGAGACTCTGTAATACTGTGAACCCTTTTTTATATAAAAGCTGCTAACCAAAACTGGCCTGCTCTTTCCTTTGTTCTCATGGACAGCATCTAATTAAATGAATCCACTGCAACACTTCAGAAAATCAGATTTCAACAAGGTCTTAGAGGTAATCCCCATCTCTTCTGCACTATTACAGGTGTCATTTATGCTCTACAGCACTAACTGATATTCTGATGAAGACCCTGGGCCAGATTAACCTCTCTCACTGGGGTAACATAACTTTAGTCACTCTAGGAATATATCTGTTTATAACTAGGAAGAGGATCTAACTCTTCATAATTGCTTTATAATTTGATTTTTATCTTATCTCCCTTCTATAAACTTTGAGCATCACTCCAGGCCTAAAAAGACAGTTTTCATTTTACAGATGTGATTGAGGAGCTGGTTCATTATTACTGCTGTTAACACTTGCCAAGAAAATTTAAAAAAACACAACGATGCTTCAAAGAGTAACTTTGAATCCTTTTGTACCAGAAAGGAAGACTGAACTGTGATCCCACATTTGAACTTGAAGAAATGATTTTAGAGTCCAAGCCTCTCCATAAAAAGAAAAAGCGACTAGCCAAAAACAAATCCAAAGACAGAGCAAAGGAAACCTGCCCACTGGTAAGATGGGGACTATGACTGCAGTCAGAGGCATTTTGTTTACACTGTAATAGACAAACTCAGTTAAGTTTCATTTTATCACCTCTGAAAATAGACTCAACTTCTATGTCTGTCATTTTATACCTTGCATAAATGTATAAAATAAATTCATCTCCAAAATAAGATGAAAAGCAACCATTTATTTCAGTCAAATAGTAACAACATATTTAAGTTATAATAAATTTTAAGATTATCACAGATGCTCATTTAAAGTACGAAAAAGTGTTGCCAGTTGCAAAAAAACCATCTCCCACTCATGGACAAATAGTTACAAAGAGTATTTATTTGCTACTACTACAAAAAATGAAAAGTATAAAATGAAAAGGCTTGTTATTTATAAATATATTAAAGCTGTCTACACTGCTCTTGACTAATGTATCCCCAGTAGAAAGATGCATTGTATCAGTCAAGAGTATGAAGAGAATTAATAATAATTTCCAGATTTGAATTATCATTCCAGTGAGGTTTTATAAATTATGTTGCTATTCCTAATGATTTTAAATGTTCATGTGAGCTGTTCTTTCTAGAGCTATCAGATGTAAAAATCTTCAGGAATTCTTTGTGGGAAACTTCCAAAAGAATGAGATTGATTGTGCTATCACAGCCCAATTTAATGAGTCTTTGAAATGCCTCTTGATAGCATTCATTCATAAGTCTTTTTGTTCAGTGTTGTTTGTGTTGTTGTGATTTTTGTCTATGATTTCTCATCTTTTTTAATCAACCTATTCATGCTGTTTTTTAAAGAACGTACACCTGCAGCAGTGCTTGGAAACCGTTAGGAAAGAATTCATCATATTCAACAGAGAGAAGTAAGTGCATTTCCTAATGCCTCTTTAGCATTCAGTACTAAAATTAAATTGAGAACTATTTGTTTCTCACAGTGTAAGGGAAAGTGATTAATGATCAGAGCAGCAGAGTCTAGAAGACTGGATTTCCATTGAGTTCTTCCTCTTATAGTCTCTCATGTGATGGTTTTGTAGTTCTTGCATCTCTGCAGGCAAGCAGAAGACCTTGTGATGAAAGTATGTTAAAAATATAAGGTAAAAGTTACTGAAACTCCCCAGGGAAACTGTCAGTAATTAAGCAGAGGAATACAATAAAAGGTACTGCTTTTTCTCAACTCAAACAAAACCAAGGGAAGACATAACTCATGAAATTTTAATGATATGAGCCGCACTGTTCTGACTTGGAAAAAACTGTTCATACTTCCTCACTATTAGGAAAAAAAAAATTTATTCCAACATTAACTATTTCAACAAGGCTAAGTATTTCACCTATCCCAGACATGAAGCAAGAACCTCTAATCTAAGCTTCAGTCAGCACTGACAGAAGCACAAGACTGATTCCCAAAGATATCAGTAATCTCCCTGTTTCAATGATTGCCCTGCATTTCTCGTAATTTACTGCCTCTGAGTTGCAGTCATTATGGACCCATTTGTATTAGCAGATACAACTCATAACAAGGGACTTGTTTGTGTCTTTGGTCAAATTATGGCATTTCATTCAAGCATATTCCATGTTTTTATTTGACCTAATTATATATGCAAGCCTTTCAAATAGAGTTGTGAGATGTTAAAAGTTAATTAAAGAGTTGTGACTATTTTCCTTAATGCATACAATGCAGGTAATTACTGTCTCTGTAATTAAAACCGAGGAAGGAATTGTCAGCTTTGCATAGTTCACACAATAGCACGAAAGACACTGTGCCATGATCTACCCTTCTTCCTGTTACAATCTGTGGGACATTTCTATGACTGATACTGACTGCTCACAGAATCTACAAGGTCTTAGAAATAAAAGGAAGGTCCAGCTGATTCTTCATGCTATTTTGCATGATCTCTAGCACAAGAAAGCCCTGGTTTCTGTAAAAGCCATAAAGAAGAGAAGTCAGACCAAGTCAGTCCATAGAGGTTTTAAGAAGCATCTTGGTGGATTCTCTGAATCAGTTGAACTAGTGAACACTTGAACTTTGTAGCTTAACCCACAAAAATCAAAATTATTATGATCATAATAACAAGATTAGAAAAATATTACATTGTTTAATTGATTTAATGAGTTTCCTAGAAGTAATTCATTTCCAGCTATTAGTGTCCCACCTATTCTAGAGTCATATATGAAGCATATCCAATATACAGCAATTTTTGGAAGTTAGAACACTAGATTCTGTAAGACACTCAAAATCTCAGTGGTGTGTTCACTACCTTGAACAATTTCTCTTGTCATGATTTTACCATATTATTCTTGAATCTTTTTGTGCATAGGATATTTTTTTGTTTGTTTCATATTGTACAACTACAGTAACAACACAAGCTATAAAAAAATCTGAGGCTGATGAGAGATCAAGAAGTTTAAATGGAGAACAAATAAAATAGAAGCAAAAGGTAAACCACATGCACTTCAATCAGAAAAGCACGTTTTGACCATTGCTTGATTGGCTTTGACAAAGTAAAGGAAGAATATTTAGTATAGACCTATAACAGATCCTGCATTGTCTAAAGCCAGATCACAACCACTTCTCTTTTAAATTGCATCATAGTTTAAGAAAGACATGGAGAGACTTCTGTAATATTTTTCACAGAAAAAATGTTAAGAAGGGAGGGAGCAGATGTCAAATGTTTGAAGTGCAAAGTGAATTAATGTTAATGAGAACAAAATAGGAGCAATGGCAGGCACAGATGCCATCATACCAGAAGAAGCTACACAGTACACACCAGAGGAACTTAGGGTGGGTTTCCTTAGACCTTCTGTGCCCTCAGGACTGGATGTACAGGCTGAGGCTGTGCTTACATGGGTTTCCAAAGCCATATGGCCCATCAAGTTCTTAGGAACGGCTACAGATGCTGAAAGAAGCGAATCATTTTTTCCTACAAATATAATGCCTATTAAAATGTGATTGTACATTAGGTGAGGTGTCAATCCCAAACAGGGCTTTAAATCAGTCTCAGATTAATGCAACCTGATGTTTTGATATTTTTCCATGTTCCTCTACATAGTAACTGTTGAAACTATCTGTGTATTTTCTTAGCTCTTCATTATATTCAGTGGCAAAAATCTATTTTATTGTCACTTAAGCCTTCTGCTCAGTTTACTTCAGTGTCATTGAACACTATATAAATCCTAATAAAGGATGGAAAAAAAAAATAGCATGTCAGGGAAAAAATGAGACTCCCCAAACTACAAGGATTCAAGGAAAAAAATCAGATGCTTCTAACTGAGCAACATAAAGACATTAATATGTAGTTAATTTTATGGTGTTAACCATCCCAGTTCCACAACATCTTGCAATCTAATACTTGTAAAATATCTGCAATGAAAAGCAAAATCTGGTTTCATTGAATGCCTTGCTTGTAGTTCTACACTGTGCCTCTTTTCCACTGTGTGTCTTTCATCCTGCAACAGACACTGCAGGTCTTGCAATGTGTCATACTTGCTTTCTTGTCAAGAAGCTCAGGAGACTATCAGAAACTCTTTGGCTGCAGGCAAGAGGAGCAGGGGGAGGTAAAGGTTCACAATGCTAAAAAGAATTTAAACATAATAGGAGATGTTGAAGTATGTTAAACATTTCAGTTAATGAAGACAAAGACAGAATGGGCACATTTTCTTTATTCTATTGCTTTCTGTATTCGATTAATGAAACACTGGTATTTGTAGGAATGTTTTAAGAAAGGGCTTCATGGACAAAGACATGAAGTTAGTGATTGTCAGCAGTGGGTACAGAGGTTAGATTTGTATCCCTTACACAATCCTGATCAGAGGGCATCTTCTGTTAAATATTTCAGTGAATGTGCTCTACAGATTAAAATATGTGTGGGTGTGTGTGGGGGCGTGTGTGTGTCTTTTGATTGACATGGGGGTGTGACATCTGGGGGTTCACAGTGACTTTGTATTCCAGTACCTTCAAGAGAGGAACACACACTGCCCTGATCCAAAGTAAAGTATCACAGGAAAATCCTTCTGTGGGATTTGTTTTCTATTCTTGAAAGTGTCAGTGTATTCTCTTAGTTTTGAACACATAAACTAAATAAACTCTAATATACAAATGGTCCACACACTGATTAGCTTGAAAATATTATCTGAAGTAGGTTTCAGGGATCTGTTTGGCTCCTTCTTGTGGCAAAAAAATTATTTTTTGGTTTTTATTCCATTTCTGTATATAGATATTTTATTATATCCAGAAATGCAGCACTAAACATTTTGCAGTATCTTAATGTGTATTCCCACAGACTTGCCAGCAATTTTTCAAGAATTTGATATCATTTAGAGGCTGTAGGCTACATTTTCAGTTTTCTTTTTTAAATTTTTTGTGTGTATTGGTGGGGGGAAGATTGTACAGATAAAGCCACACTGTTTGCTTGTAGCTTTATTAAAAAGCTGAGCACAGATTATTTTGCTATTTTTGTGCTGTTATCACTAAACAGATCTTCACAGCCACTTCTCTTTATGAATATATAAAACCTGAAATTACCAGAAATTAAGAAAAAGACCCAATATTTGCAGGTAATGAAATCATATTTCTTACCCTTTATGGTTCTCAGCCTCTTCTTGTTTCTGAAAGATGCCTTTAAGATTGAAGATGTGAGAAAACAAAGAACAGAGAAGAAAACACAAGAAATATTTGCTTCTCAGGCAGAATAATCCTCCAGTTAGATGCTTCACTTAATCAAAACTGTCAGCCTGCTAAAGAAAGCAAAATCAAACATCCACATTTTACTGAGTAGAATATATATTCATACATCCAATGTACATGAAAATAGGTTAGAATTCTGAAAACTATTTTAACAAATGCAATGAATTGATTAGGAAAATATCCATGTTTTTAATAATTACAATAAAAACTTTCAAAATATTATTAGTGATTTTGAATTTGGAGGGGTTTTACTTAATACTGATATGCTGCAATATCACTGTTATGATATTCAGCTGTCTTGTCCCCACTGATCTGAACAGACTTGTCTCTGTCCTAAGCTACTTACACCTTATTCCTCTCCTCAATACTTGTTCAATGCTAGCACACGAAAAAATCTGCTGCATATTGAAGCACATTACTCTGTCTTATCCTGCTATCATTCCTACCATTTAAGCATATCTAGTTCTCTTATAAATCATCCTGAACAGCTTGAGGTGAGCAGACAGCTCTCTGTTTCCAGAATAAACAGCAAAACTTGAGGGAGCATATTTTAAGCATATCGAAATGCTTAAAATCATGTTTGACTTTTTCCATATCACAGGAGAAAAGCTTACTTAATATTCTCTGCATTTTTTATAAGATCAAATTTTTTATCTCTCTCATTTTAGTTCTTCTTCTTTCCTTTTGTCTTTTCAGATTCAAATCCAGAGTCCCTGAGTATTCTCTTTTATTTTAGTTTGATTGAATTTGAATATTCATAATGATTTGCAGTGTACTTCATTGAAAGTATTTTTCTTAATACAGATTTTATGTCAGTGTCTCTGGAGATATTTATCATAATCCTTCTAGTATCAGAATGCTTTCTGGATGAGACTGCACTCCTTTTCTTGCCCCTTCTTCTGACCTTAATTCAGTTCAAATCTATTTATTCCTGAGCATTTCTAGTGGTCACACTGCTCTTCGCTGAACCCTTCTTCTCCCTTTTGTGATGGATATGTCTGCTTTTGGAGGTTGCTCTTGCAATTGGAAAGATGCTTTTCTGGATGTGATTTAACCTGGTTTGTGTTTGGGCAGTAATAACTGTTGCTGGCTCACATGAGCCCTTTCACTTCTGCCTCTGATTCCTGTTCATTATTGCTGGTTTAGAATTGCCAATCCAAATGTCACTCTCTTCTTAGTGAACCAAGCCACCTTGAAGTTTGAGTATAGCAGGTCCAAACTGGTAGTTTTACTATAGATATACCTTCAAATTCACTTTTTTCGGGGGCAAGGAATGGTCATACAAATGCCATTGTTTCAATAATGGGTCCCTTCACAGTTTCACAGAGGGAAAAAAAAACCCTCAAAGGGTAATCAGTATCTGGAACCTCATTTTAAAACTCTTACAGGAAAAATGGTCAAACTTTTCCCAAACAAGTAATTATATCATTATAATGGCTACGTCACCCTGATTTTTTCAGCCTTCTCTTCTGTTTCACAGTTTCATGTTTTGAATTCTTTCTCACACTCTAGTCTGTAAACACCAGCAAAGGTTTATCATAGTTTCAAGATAGTTTACATTCTTTGTCATAGAGATATGGACAGCTAATAGACAGTTGTCTTAACTAATGGGATGGGGAGAGGTGTCAACCTTCTCCCCCAATCCCTGGGCTTTGTAGATATGATATATATTGGAGTCAAACTTTAAAATAAAGCAGAGTTTTAGTTCATACCTTCTAATCAAAGTGTAAGTGTGTTTGTGTGTGTGTGATGTGCTGTGTCAGCTACACTTCACCATCCAACTTTGGGAATGAAAGATGCATAGGGGTGCATATGTCAACACATTCTCCACATTGAAATGTGGTCCTGGAAGGATCAGGATAACAGATGCAGATCCTTGGCACTGGAGGCCAGAAATTAGTCTCTATTCACAGAAAACTAAACCCAAATTCAACTCATAAAAACTAATTAGAAGTTAATTCATAGGCAGAGGAAAGAGGAGTCTTCATTTGTACATCTCAGACTTTGGAGGGGAAGCACAACTGTGCAATTCTGAGTACCGAATATTTTTTTTAAGCTGGTTACATGGGACAAATCATATCTGTGATAAAGGCTGCATAATAGGTCATGACTGTTCCATTGTCATAGGGAATTACCTCCATGAGGTGTGGAGGTAATGTCCCACACTAAGATAAATTTTCACTTGTTATGAGTCTCCATAAACTGAGTCATGAGGAGTGAACTCCTTGTCCTGTTTTAAGAAAGCCATTTGTGGCCAGTTGCTGAAGCAATGCAGAAACAAGCCAGTAATGAGATAACATTATTACTGCCAGTCACTCTGATGTCCATGTATCTGTTGAATATATTCATAGATGATATGGAAAGGAAGGTGAACGGCGAGGTCACAAAGTTCACTTATGATTCCAAAGTAGTCACAACTAAATCTGTCTGCTAAGAGCTGCATTAGATGATGATAGCCATGGTTCTGAGTTGTAGGGTAAGAAAATGGCAGCTCAAATTCAGTACTGATAAATCTAAATACAGTCAGAAGGAGAAAAATCTAAATTTTGCCTTTAGGATAATAGACTCAAAATTAGCTTCAGTTATGAAGGAGATAGAGTTTGAAAAGGTTATGGATAGCACAATGTTTAGTGGAAGACTAAAAGTTATTTCTATGTGCCTACAAAAACCAGCAACAGATAAATAGATGTTACACATACACCTGCTTGTTCCATTCTGTACAACTCTGCTTCTTTATCTCAAAAAGGTTAAAAAGGACTTTGAAAGGTTTCAAGAAAAACAGGATTGGTGAGGAAGTGACATGGGTCATGTTTGGTTTAATAAACTTGAACTGATTTAAACTCAGAGAAGAGGCAACTGAAAAGACAGAAACAGGATAAATAATATGTTCTGAAACTTATTGAGAAGATGACTAAGCAATGATTATTCACTATTTATGGTACCCAAGGTCACAAAGTTATCAGGCTGCAGGTTTATAAGAAAACAAACCATGCTTTTTTTTGTGAAATGCAGCATGTTGCTGAGTGGTGATTTGGATGTTAAACATACAAAAAGATCCAGAAGAGGGTCAGAGAAATTCATGGGAAAAAATCCACCTAGGTCCTCGAGATGTGAGGCCTCTGATGCAGTCATTGGTTCAGGAAATCTGGAAATGTCAGAAGTGAGGGGAATTTGCCACAGCAGACATTTGGCTGCATTCAGTTTATTCTTTGACAGCATGCACTAGTGTCTGAAAGGGGCCACTCTGAGAGAGGGGAATCTCTGTTAGGTGGAATTGCTGGGTATGTGCATTTATGGTTTCCCACAGCTTACAAGGTTTCCATTTTCATATAGTCTTCACAATAGCGCAAGAGTTGAACAGTAAAGTGTACATATACACAAGTATGCATGTATTGCATACATGCAAGTATGTATGCGTATATAACCTTTTGGAAATAGGAGAAGAAACGCAGATTTAAGTCAGTCTCTCTCTCTCTCTCAAGAGATTTAGGTAAGATTCAGACTGTACATTGCTGTGTTCCAGGACACTTCCCCCATCCTCTGGGAAGACCTCCCATTTGGAGGTAATTTTCCTGTGTCCCACCTGGGGCTCAATACATGCTCCTGTTGTGGGTGCACCTCACTGACTAACCCAGATGACATTGTGTTCAGTAGAGTGACTTCTGGGGATCCCTGTGCTAGGCACCACCTTTCCCACGTATTGTGCAGGGAGGTTTGGCGATTAACTGAAGGCTGCAAATTATGCAGTACAATCACAAATGAACTGGCTCAGTCTGCTTTGGGGGCTCCACCCTACAGGGAATGAAAGAGCTGCACAGTTGATCAGACTTTGTGGAGCTAAGTTTTGGTGTGGGGCAGAGATATCTTGCATAAGGAATAGGTGAAGAGAGATGAGCCTGCAGAGAGGTGAGTGCAGGCTGTGGTTGTTCCCTGGCTACTCACAGCCTTTAATTCCTGGAAGTCTGGTGCTGTGAGAAGGGTAGGACTGAACCTGCCTACTCCCAGATGCAAATGCCGGCCTGAGCATTTTTATTGTCAGGTCAAATAATTAGGCAGAGCCAGGCTGTCTTTAGTGGTGTGTTGACCCTGTCTGGGTGCCAGGTGCCCACCAAAGTCATTCTATCATGGCCCTCCTCAGCTGGGCAAGGAAAAGAAAATACAAAAAAAGGCTCATGGGTTGAGAAAAGGACAGGAAGAGAGAGATCACTCAGCAGTAACTGTCATGGGCAAAACAGGCTCAGCTTGGGGAAGGTTAATTTAATTTATTGCCAATAACTGAAAGAGCAGGATAGTAAAATCTTAAACCCACCTTCCCTCCATGCCTCCCTTCTTCCTGGGCTCAACTTCACTCCCAAAACCTCTACCTCCTCCATGACAGGGGCTCATGGGAATGAGGAATGCAGTCAGTTCACTACAAGTTGTCTCTGCTGCTGCTACCTCCTCACACTCTTCTGCTCCAATGTGTTTCCTCACTCTGTTCTTCCTGAACTGCTACAGAGTGGGTCCCTTGACCTCCATGTGATCTATCCCTCTGCAGGTAGCTGAACAAAAGGATGAGCCTATATCCTGCAAGATACATGCCAAAGGCAGGGTAGGAAATTAATGTCTTTTTTGAAAATGATGATTGGCCCACACTTCTGAGAAATATCCTTATTTGTGGACAGATGCTTATAGTCTTAAAACTGGATTTTGGCCAAATAGAAAGAAATTTTTTCTGTGTCATCCCAAGAGGTCTAAAACACAGTATATTATTGGGAAATTTCATTGCTGATTTCCTGTTCCTTGTAGATGTGGATCTGCAAATATTTTAAACTAGAAAAGCTTGTTCACATTTTAAAATGTGGCAGAGAAGACAGATATTGGTTAGGATGCACCTGGTCTTGAACAGACAATAGCCCACTTGTAGGAGACACCTATTTTACTCATCTGAACCTGGCTTCAATGCTAGTGTTAATCAGTTGGTTTAGTCACATTTTCTTAAATAACTGCACATCATTTCAACTCTTTATTTATTTACTTCATGTCTTTGCTTATTCTGCTTTACCAAATCCCAGGATAAACCTCAGATCACAAGAGAGTACAGGTCAGCATACTATAGCACCCAGTACAATTTTTCATTTGCCTTCTGCATACCAGTATTTCACATGTCACTCACGCCTATGTGCACCTGAGCCCACTAGGTTTGATTATAAATTGCTGGTTGATAGAAAATTATATTCACAGCCATTTACTGAGTGTAATTACTCAGCAGGAACCATCAACCTGAATCAATTATCCAAACTCTAAGAATATTTCCCTGAGGATTTTTGGAAAGGGTGGGAGTACATGCCATGAGTGTCAGTGGTAAAAGACCTATGTGCTACATGGGGATACTGTCCCCAAAATTTTACTTTTCACATTCAGCTGTAATAAAGCATAACTTTTCATCTGAAAATCATTTATTTAAATTTAAATGGAGTTAAAATATAATTATTTGAATAATTACTTGGTAGTCTACTGAGCTATCAAAACACATACATCACAGTGTATTAGGAAAACAGACCTGAGATTTTGACTGTTTCTATCAAAGCAGTTGGTACCAAGAGAGCATGTTTGGGGTCAAAGACAGACTGAATTAAATAGTGGTTAGACACAGAACAACTCCTACCACACAGGCTGTACACAAGGTTTTTCAGAGATATCTGAAATAAATGGGAATTAGATGACAAAGTATTTTTCAAGATATAGACCAAGTCATGCAGAAAAGCCACTGCTGGCAGAGCCAGAGCCTGAATACGCTACAGGCACATCTGCATGGATGAACAGGCAATGGCGCCCCTGTTCTCATTGGTGATTTCATTACCCAGCTCTTGGCAGAGTTTATCACCATGTGCTGTGTTACAGACTGATGAGACCGTTCAATTTCTGCATGCCTGAACCGTGTGGGTGCAGATTAGCTCTAATGCAGAAGTAAATTGGCTCTGCTAAGCAGTGCAGTCTGTGGTGAGCTTGTAGAGCCACTAAACAGGAAGGACTTTGTTTCTCAAAGAGAGAAGGCGGATATGTTTTTCTAGAGATGCAACAAGCCTGTATCCGTTTAAATTAATGTACCTAAAAATCATTTATTTAATTTAAGCTCCTTTAGTACTCAGTGAGGAGAGACTTGTATCTCCAAAGATTGTTCTTTGACACATATATATTAGACAGCTTATACCTGAAGAAATTAATCTAGGTTGATGACTCTATTTACCCTGCAGAGAGAGCCTGAACTAATCTTTCAGTTGTCTACAGTTACCTGGCATAAAATCCATCCCACATTTGTGCACTCAGATAATTTCTAAACATCAGTGCTGCAGGCACTGGTGCTCTGTGGTCTGACCACCCCCTCTGTGTCAGGTAATCAAGGCCATCTCATGCAGCACAAAACATCACTTGTGGGGCAGATGCATTTGAGTGTATGTCCATAGCCTTGGGGGCAAGAGACCAAGAGCAAGCAAGCCATAGCTGTAAACATTATCAAGGAAGTGCCAAAGATTCATGACATCCACTCTTGGCTAGGGGTTAGATGCTTGGATCCAGGTTTCCCAAAACACACACCTGATTATACAGACAGCGAGGAGGATTGCATTCCATTTAAAGCTGCTCTGCACACATCTGCACAAACTCCAGATCAAGGGGAAATTATCCAAGACACCAGACTAATTTTCAATTTGGAGCTGTGTGATTCAGCTCTGATGTTTCTGAGTGATGAGTGTTGTCTCTCTCTGCTTCAGCAGCTCCTTGATTCTGCCCTGGTCTGCCCCAAGCTTCTTCTGACACAGAGCAAGATTGTGCCTTCCTTGTTTACTCAGAAATGTGTAGAAAATTCATACACTTTTCAGTGATTTCTGTTTCCCCGAAAAGACTTCTGAGATCACTCTGTGGAGAGACTGAAGAAAAGAATTCTCCACTGTTAACTCTCCCATGCTTTCTACTCATCTGCTAGGTGTAAAGAGGAATTTTAATAAACAAACCAGAAAGTACATTAGCTATATACTATATACAGCTGTCTTTTGAAATAGTTATAATTAGCTATGTAATTACTTAGTTTAATTAATTAGATCTCCATGGTTGGGATTCTTTTGAATCCTTCCTCCTTTTTAAAGTGTTTAACTCTCCTCCCTCCATTTCTACTCCTTTTTTTTCTTATCATGCATTTTCCACCTTCACTGCTGTACTTTACCCATTTTTCAAAGGCAGTATACTGGCAGTCTTCCATACTGCTCCATTGTTAGCATGGTCCCTGGCATAATTTTTCCCAAGCCAAAATCACTCTTTGAATCAAATCCCTTCGTGTTTCAGGGGTTATCATAGACCAAAGGCTGCCCAACAAGCAGCTGGAATACAACAGCTCTGGTTTGTAGATTAGAGATTAGCCATGGGGATGTGAGTCAGTCTGTGCCACTCACTCAGCTCCCAGGCACTGATCCCTACCTTCGGGAGCGAATGGAACCAATGTCTAAAACACCGGAATTATATTCCCATGCAGTGCTTCATTTGCTGCCTGTCATGAGAGCCCTCCCGGGTACCACTGGGGAATAGGAAGTGGGTGAATAATTTCTCTGATGTTCAGGTTACCAGGTAATTTAGGCAGGATTAACAATTATTTCTGCTATATGTTGTTATGAAATTAGAGCACATCTTTTCAAATTGGGGAAATTCATTGTATTTGGGCACACTTGGCTCTGTTCCTTAAGATTTACACTGGGAAAAGTTACTATTTTCTTCTCATGAATGAAAATATAAATTAAGCAAATTGTCTGAATTTTTGATCAACTCATAGGCTCATTTTTCCCAACTTTTTAAAAAAGAAACAAATTAGGAATTTTCAGTCCTTTATGACAAAATTTCTGGCTATATTGTTTTGAAAAGTAAAAATACTCTTCCCAACATGCTTATTCAGTTAAAAAATAACTTGATCGGGATCCCTTGCTCATGTCTTCCTTCTTTATTTCACCTTTTCACTAAAAGATATAGTTGAATGAAAACCTGGCAGAAGAGAACTAGTGAGCAGAATAAAGGAGATGTAAGAGAAAGAGTGACACTCATTTACAATTGTAAAATACTGCCAACTTCTTCCATTTTCACAAAAATAGAACACCGCAAGGATCAATTTATAACAGAAATCTTAAAACATGCAGGCAGAAAATTATCAAGTGACTGTGTATCAAAGTCCATTCTGATTCCTGACAGAGGAAAGCAGATGAGAAGCCAAGCTGCTATTTGTCCCAGAAGTCATGCTCCATTACCAGTATTTCCACAATCATTGCCTGCACTTTATATTAAAATGATGGCAAAAGTTTTCAAAGTGGAGCATGAGATGCACATGCGTACAGCCCACTATTTCTGGAAAGAAATGTGTGGCAGAATATCTCTCACTCCATCCTTGGTTGTCTTAGCAACTTTCTCCCATCTTGGCTGGACACACTGGGTGTCCCTCTCTCTGACAGGAGGATCCCTGGAGGATCCCTGTGAGAGACTGCTACTGTGGGGCTCTTCTTACTTTATGCAGTCCTTCTACAGAATTACACTCCCCTGTAAAAATTATTTAGATGAAAGTTTTTCAGCATGATAATATCTAGCAATTTTAGTTATTTGGCATAATCTTCAGGTTTTTATTTTCTATGTCTGGGATATAAAAAATAGTGCCTACTGTCCCTTTCCAGCTTCTTTTAAGTCCTTCACAAAATGTCATTGCTAGATCTTTTCTATTGAGAATGAAAGTTTCTAGTGCTATGTTATTTGCCAGCTAATTCTAAAAATATGGGATTTGGACATTAGGACATTTACTGCTTTTTTTTAAATGCTCTTGTGACTTTTGTGTCTGTGGTCCAGTTGACAAAACACATGGCATGGTCGGAGACATGCAGATGAAATAGTTCCCTCCTGAGCACAGTCATTCCTCATGACAGAGCAGTATTTTTTTTTCCTCTGATTCTGACATGTTCAGAATTAGCTCTGTAGCAAGGCCATCTGCACAAGCCATCAACATTACTTCTGTGTAGCTGCTAAATCATACAACTGAGACGGGTTTCTGACTATTTAGCAAACTGTCCTCTAGGATTCATGAAGTTCAAGAAGCCACTATGCCTCATCTGTTCTGATCTCTGTCCCCATCCCTTATGAGGAATAACTGGGATAAATATTCCACAGATTTATCTATTCCTCAGAACTTATCCCAAGGGATATAAAAGTTTTCATTAATAGGCTTTTGTTTCCTACTATAAAACTAATTTCCAAAATTCTTTTCCCCAGAGCAAAAGCAAAAGCATCTGTTTTCTCCAGCAAAGTGAAATATCAAGAAACTAAGTAAAATGCTAAATTTAGAAATGGAAAAGCAAATCCACTGCCCACTCAGACTGTTCTGTTTCCTTCCCACTCAGGACACTTGATTTGCAACCTTGGCAAACTCACTTGCAGATTTTTCATTACAAAAACAGTTTCGTTTAGGATGTGGTGAGTATGAGAGTCTCAGGGCAGGAGAAGCTCTGCCTGGCTTGAGGTCTCTTTTGTCAATAAAAGATCTCTTTTGTCCTCTCATGGCTTCTGAGAGCAGGCCCACAGTTTGAAACAGCTCCTCACAGTTCTGAGGCTTCAGTTTCACCCTGACAGCCTGGCAAGACCCACTGAGGAATGCATCAGCTGCACAAAGGTGATACCATGCACCAAGCAAACAGCCAGGAGTGACAGGCAGTGTAACAGCCCCCACATGGCTCTCAAACACAGCAAGTACATTTTGCAAAGCCTGATCCCAGTGCTCTATACTGCTATAGTGATTTTGGACCTAGAATTTTCCCCCTGTCTCTGAATTCCCTTCCACTGACCAACATCAATTCAAGATTCAGCATCAGAAATCAATGCTGCAGGAATGCTACTATAACATCTGAGTATTGAGAAATTAAGAACCTTAAAAACCAAATCATGGCTCACACAGGCTCTTTCTCTTTACCAGAAATACTGACAAAGCCAAGATTTGCCTGGAGGTTCAGTTACTGTTCTTGATGCATTCCTGTAGTGGCTGGTACAGCCTCTTTCATCCTCACTGCTGGAGAGGAGTCTGTGCAATGCTCAGTGTCACACACTATCAATATTGCATGGATCAATGGTAAAGGGAAGGAAAACTCTTTATTGGTTCAGCAGAACCACTCTTAGTTCCCCGAATAATTGCCTCTGAGACTACTTATGTATTTTTACAGAACTGTCATGGAATAAATATAACGGACACTGTTCAAACTCATTTTCATCCTCTTTTCCCTGCAGGTTTTTTTGTTCCATATGACTATATCCACTAGAACCCCTTGTTCAGTCTTTCATCCATAGCTGGCCATTTTATTATTTATTCTTAGCCAACAGCATTCACCACAGAAACAGGTACCTGCTTCAGATCCACCACAAAGTCTCCATCAATCCATTCATTCTCCCTGGCCCTTTATAAAGTTGTCACAGCCTGTAGCTGCATCAGCTTAAAGGCAAGATAAGTCATTCACTGGAGAGCAGCTTCCTACAAATGATTTATTGCACTAGTGTCATTTTTGAACAGAATGGCCCAGACTGCATTTATTTTGCCATGATTACAGGAAACATGTCAAGGAACTCACATTTTTTAAAACCTTAGAACATCTGACAGAAAAGTGCTCTGGGTTTGACACCAAGGAATCAAGAATGCGCCAAAAAGAGAGATATTTCACTTCTGTAACTGTCCAATATTTTAACTGAGGAGACTGTGCACACACATTTCTTTGTGTCCTGGCCTGAGTCTGAAGTTTTGAGCTAGAGAGAAATACAAACCAATTGCCTTATTTTATTTTTTCTGAAACTGCAGTGCTTTTGGAGGAGCAAAATCTTAGCAATTTTGACAGTTATGTTGAATCAGCAACTTTTCATTCTTTGTCATTGAACTTATCCTACTACACAGCCAAAAGACAAACTTCAATATTCTTCTTCATCTCAAGAACAAAGCTGAGCTGTAAACAATTCCCCGGTGGTCCCAAGTTTGCTACTGGCTTTCATTAGATGTTTGTGATTTTCATTCTGTCCTGTCATAGTTGTTGCACTATTTTTCTGTTCAACATTTTATTTTCCATGCTAGCTTTTAGCCAGTCTGTTCTCTTTCCTTTTGTATTTTTATATATTGAATAATGTATACATGCATAATTATGCATGCAGTACAATTACATTTTGGTTATTATACATGCCACCTTCTTTTCTAGCTATCACAGACACCAGACTGTAATTCATTGTTTCATTCAGGCCTGTGAGACACAGAGCAGTACTTAGAGACACAAAGTTCTCAGCTTCCACCATTCTTGACAGCAGCTGCCTTGACACCTGATGCGAGAAGCTGAGACACGGGGAAGTGCTGCAATTCATCCAAAGGGTGACAGAGGTGGAAAGAGAATCAGCATCTCCTGGTTCTTAGTCCAGTTTCCCAGCCCCAATATGCCCACAATAACCAAACCCCTAGCGTGAAATCCTTAGTGTAATTTAAATAATTGAATAAAGTGATTGGTAAATTATTAGAGTTAAATAGCAGTTAATTTTTTACCTCCTCATCAGGTTGTTACTTACTTTCATAGTTTGAAATATGCATAGTGAATCTAGATACAGAAAACAAAAATGTCTGAAAAGGGAATACAGTGAAGCACTACTAAAACAATGTATTTCTTCAGCACTTCCAAATCCCCATATTCTGTTTCAATAGGAGACCTGGGAAGTAGGAACTGGATAAAAGAAAATAATAGAAATAAATCAGCATTATTAACCACCTCTGCAGAGAGTGAAAAAATTGAGGGTGGCCAGAAGCGTCTTTTGAACTCAGCATGGGCTTTATTTTTCTTCTTTTTCCACTGTCCTCCTTACATGCATGTAGTTCGAGACATTTTCAAAAAAAATTTAAAAATTGGTGTTTTCTTGCTTCATGTTGCTATTGAGAAAATTCTTATTTTCCTTCTAAATTGAGCAATGCAGTGAATTCCTTCTTTTTCAGCATTTTACAAACAAAGGAAATATACAATTCCAGAGAGAAAGCACTGGCACGTCTTCGGCCAATGCAATGATGCCTCAGATCTCTATAGATCCAAAATTTTTCTCGCTCCACTATTTAGCAGTTTGCAAGGTTTGCCACCCACACTTTGCAACATGAGTTTCCAAGCACTGCAATCCTTTCTCTCGATGCCTACAAATACATTAGTCTTGTACCAGTAGCTCGCATCCTGAGATGTTTCATCTGAAGTCAAACTCTCTTGCACTCCTGGCTGTCTCTTGGATCTTTTTTGAAGATCTTGTTAAAAAAAACCCAAACCAACAAGCAAACAAAAAAACACCCCAAACCAACAAACCACTAAAGCTATCACATCTGCCATCTTGCATGGTGCCAAGACTCTTTGAAGAGTAAGTTCCGTTCTCCATTCAGCTGTGCAAAAATTATAACTTTCTTAGAGTCCTTGGGTGAAAATGCATTGTCTTGGTGCTTTGTTAACATTACTTTAAGTGACTGGTTCTAAAGCTGTTGTACTGATGTTTTAACTGGAGACGATGGACAAATTTCTCATAAGGAAAGGAATCTTTCTAAGCTAATTTGTCATGAACATTGGTAAAGATAATTCATTGGCTTTTCAGCTGGGGACTCATATTTTCTGTACTATCCTCTAATAATTCACTCATACATAGACCTATAGGTACAATGGTATTCATTGAATTTCTGGTGCACTTGAAAAATTTCTCCAAAAATGCTTTTGGCAATTTGTTTCTCTAATTTGTTGTTTTCAGTCTGTCTTACAACTTTTCATTTAATGTGTCTGTCCTTTTACACAGTGTTCCCATATTTTTTGCTTTAACAGCCTCCTCTATTATCTGTTTAATTACAGTATTTTCATGTCCCATCACATTCTCTTCTGAGTGTTCAGTAAGGTGTCTCCACATTGTTTATGCCACCTGGAAGTGTTTAAGGCTTTGAAATTGACCCTTTAAATTTGTTTTTTGCATGCTTTTACATTAATGACTATTTTCTAAGTATTCTATATTACTTTTAAATTTGGGGTTTTTTTTGGAGTATAGCATATATACCTTTTATAATTGTTGTACTGAAGAGCTCTTCCATAGTGTCTCTGGTGCAAAGTCTTGGTGCCTTTTTCAGGAACACTATTGACAATTTTGAGAAAAGAAACAGTCAGAGAAAAACTCCTTCAAAATAGTAGCTGTTCATATTAAAAAAAAAAAAGAAAAAAGAAAAAAGATTCCCACCACACAGCTTCCCAATGAATCTTTACATCTTTCCTGAAAGTATTTACACTGAAAGTGTTTGGAGGAAAATACTGAATATGGCATGAATCACAGTAAAATCACAGAGATTGCTGTTGAGCAGAAATGCTGAGAAGCTCTTTGATAACACGGCTGGTGGGGACTGCAGGTGCTTCTAGGGCTATTGCAGTTCTCTATAAAATGATGTCAAAAGAAGATAACTTTGCAGTCTTTAAGCATGGGGTTTTGTTGCTGTTGTTCCTTGAAACCTCTCATGAGGCTTTGGTAACATGAAGTAATAACAAGAGGAATACTGAAAATACTTTCATTTCCTGTTTTTTTTTCTCTTTTACTGGTAAAGATTACTGATAATTTTGTAAGACAACAGAGGGGAGCAGCTGTTGTGTGCCCAGTCAACAGCTTTTATCAGCCTCCAGCTACCTGGAGGTTTTGCCAAGTTACAGTGTGAGCAGAGGTGCTGAAGGCAGAGAAAGCACTCTCCTCTGCTGGCTCTTTATGGTAGACGTTCAGGAGAGCAGGATGTGTCCAAGGCCTAATTGCACATATTTAGGAAGACGCAATCATCAGTGTTTAGAGGAAATGGCAGCTATAAAGCTCAAGCAGTTAATACAGGTGAAATGGTGCAGAAACCTGTTTTATACTCTGGCGTATGTGGCTCTCCACAGGGCAGGCAGCAGCTGTCCTTCCGATACAGCTACCTGCACATGACAGCTCCATCAATGTTTTTTAACCTCTGGCAGATTAAGAAGACAGCAGGATCAAAGTGGACAGACTTCCAGCATTGACAGCAGAGCATCTCTTCAGAGCCACGAGAAGCTCCAGGACGGGCGGAACAACAATTTGCTGGGACAGGGCTGCACCAGAGGCTGCAGCAGCTAGTGAGCCACAGCCCCGCACACCCACGCCGGCAGGGTCCTCTCTGCACAGCCCTTCTTCTGCGCCTCACCCCTCCAAAAGCAGGATCCCTGGCCAAGGACGAACCCACGCAGCACACTGGCTGAGATTTTCCACGTAGAACTCTACTCTCCTCTTGACTCTGACACTGGAAAAATGACCATCAGCACCAAAATACAGTTTTTTAAGTAAGTGTGACTTTTGTTTTCAAAATCCTGGAAGAAAACTTGAAACAATTCATTAGGCAGCCTCTCAAAGATTGCCACATTCCTGGATATTTACAAGAGACAACATTGTACTGGGTTCAGCTTTATCTTGAAGGTTTTAACATTACCCCCCATTTCTCTGTTAATTAAAATGGTCCAGTTTGAAATTTTGTGAAACTGCTGGACACAGCTGTTTCTAAATGCCTGCTGTTGAGTTTATAACAGATGTACATGATGTAAATACATTAATGTAGTGTCCAAGAGGCCAAACACCAAATAATTTCATTTAAATATCATTGAAACTCATTGAAAAAGTTGCAGTGTGAGTGTATTCACATTGTTCTTTAACATCATGTGTTCTGCTTTGTAGTAAAAGATGCGACCCTGGCCAAGTCAAAGTTTGCTAGTGACTTTAGTGAATGCAGGATCAGACACATTAGTTATGTATAGTAACCATGGCAAAGAAACACCTTTTTATTTGTGACAATAGACTGACTGAGCCAGAGTTGAAAAGCAGCTTAGTAAGGAGAGCTAAAAACATTAAGAATTTGCTCAAATCCATAACTAGGTGTTATAATATATTAAGAAGTTATGTGTGTCTCTGTTTTCATGGATCTATTCTGGATGAAACTATCTTGAGTAGAAAGAAACCTACTTTAGTCAAAATATTGCTGACATGAAATCCTTTAATTTTAAACAGCAGTCAAAATTCCAAACCTTTATGGTATTTTACAACTTGTACATCCACATTTTGATAATAAATGCATGTTTATTCTGTTCAATTGTGCTTCTGTTTTGAAGGGTTTCCACCTGTAAGCAAATTTAATTTCAAATTTTTTAAACAAATAGGTTAGGTTTTTGGAAGTGAAGAACATTTTATTTGAAATAATGTATTTTTACTGCATCATTTCCATTCTATTTTTACAAAACAGAGTTCTTTATAATTGAATCTATTGTAAATTTTCTTTCATGTCATATGTAATTTTGGTCACAAATTTTTTGCTAATACAGATTTTTATCACTCCATGGAATGATATGGTGTTCCATATCATCAACAACAAACAGTTTACAAATGTACAAAGGTAAAGATTTTATGTCTGTCATGTCTACTTGCTTAATTTGGTCATAGACTGAAATAATCATAGGATCAAGAAAAGGAGCAAAATTTTTCTGGCCATAAAAGGACAGATTTCATTGCCCAGAATAAACTACTTCCTAGCCATCCTTTCATCATTATTTTTATTTCCTTGATATTTTTTTCACTTGGGAAAGACCAAAGTAGATAAGATTTTACATTATTTCTGGAAACACCTATTTTTCTGTTCCAATCAAAATGTATGGTGATCTTGGACCTTGATCCAGAACTGAAAGAAAATCTTTTATTCATTTGAGTAATCCTACAGAAATTAAATTTACTAGGTGAATATAATAAGTAAATACTTGCAGGATTCATGGTATATCAGATGATATAGACTAGAGACATGGACTGTTTATAAGGAGAACCAGTAATTCATTGAGATTTTCCATGTAAAGTTTTTCAACTGGAAAAACATGGGAGATAAAGGCAATTGCACATTTGATTCTTTTTTCTGTGATTACAGTTATTTTAAGCAAGAAGAGTTCCTCTGGGTGATTTTGTACATCAGCCACATAGGATGCCACTGTCCAAGCACCTTAACTAAAGCTGGGAAAGCATTTTTGAAGTAAATTCCCCAACCTTACAACCCTATTGCATTTTGGTACATATTTTAGCACCCAAATCAGATGCTTTTTGGATGATACAAAGCCAGAAGACATGTTCCAAGAAAGCATTTATTGCCATCTGCCCAGCCTTGAGCCTATAGACCACAGGAACAGGTGAGAGAAAATCAGAGATGGAGCTTCCCCAAATGTGGCTCATGTGGATGTCAAGTCAGCAGAGCCTCTCTGGTCCAGCTGCACTGCCAGCTAATGCACACACAGCCCCCAAGAAGCCTGGGTTTATAGAATGAGAAGTGGGTAGAACGAAAGTTCTACATAGTGCAAGATCATCAGTGACTGCATTAAAAATTGGAGGGGTTTACTGCAGATAGAATTTAATTAGCAGCAGGATTCTGCCAAATATTTGCAGTCCGATCTGTCTGTTGCTGGATGTCTTTGCCCATGCTTTACTAAGCTGTTTTTGAGAGGAGCCTGGTTATTCAATAGATTGCATCTACTTGAATATATTTGCACAGAGAATTGTGCATGAATGCAAGCTCACTCAGACACTTTAATTTCACGCTTGTTGCCGCACGATCATTTCTCAAACTGTACTGCTTGCAAAAAAAATGAAATCATGGCACCAGTCAGCTTTATCCATAGTCCATGGCACTTCCACTGACTGCAAGCTGTACCTTCTGCTGCATATAATTACCTGTGTCAACTTATTACACATATCAGTGAATGCCCTCCACTATACCATGGAGACCAAATATTGAATCAAAGAATCATTGAATGGTTGGGGTTGGAAGAGATATTTAAAGGTCATCCAGTCCAACTCCCCTGCAGTGAGCAGGGACACCTTCAACTAGATCAGGTTGCTCAGACCCCCATCCAACATGGCCCTGAATCCTTCTAGAGATGGACCCCCAGATCTTTGGAACACCTACACTCTTATTTCATCTTTCCTTTCAACCAACATAGCTGTAAGGATCTGTCTTGCCATAGGGAGCTCTGATAATGGCGCAGAAGAAAACGAAGAGAGGCTATTTTTAATAGAATATGATTTGTGGGGACAGAACACATACAACAAGAAAAGTCAAAAAGCCTGGGAACACACCTGAGAAATGCTTGGTTGATACTTGTCTGTCCTGCTTTAGACATAAGAAAAATGAATTAGCTGGATTCAGGCTCAAAAATAGAGATGAAAAAGGGAAAATAATGCTTTTAGGATGTGGTGCACTTTGCCTGTCTTCACTGTCTATTTTAGCAGATGGTTCTCCCTGTAGCTCTGCCTCCATGGAGTACATGAGTGCACACAGCTCAGATGTGGACATGCACATTGTGCACTGACATTTAGTCAGATGAATCTGGTTTGTGGTGACACAGATAATTAGTCAAGTTGCAGTCTAATTCTTATGAAAAAAATGGGATCATTTCTGATCTATCCAATGGGAGTAGGAAACATTAAACAGTTTTCATCCTTAAGTTCTGAAGTCGATATTAGAGTGACAAAAAATTAATACACAAATAGAATCTTGTCTTTCTTTCCAGCAGAAATGAAAACAGGGAGCTCCTAAATAAGATGTAAAAGGTTTTTACAATGTACTCAGAGAGATGGAGGACAAAAAGAAAATCATAAAACCAGAAGAAACTCCTTGGGACTCGTTTATTCCATACAGCTTTATTGTCTTGCAGAAGTGGACAGTGATCTTTTCTCCCAAAGTCTCATCTGATTTCTCCAAGTCATTTAAACAACAAAAATATTTTTCTCATTTCTGTTCCAGGGAAGAGAGAAAGAAGTCTAACACAGCTGGAAAAGCAGTTTGCTGCTACCACAGTTGATTGCAATGCCTCTTGCTCTGTGGTGTTGCAGTTCTGATTAGACATGCACATTCCCACAGTATCACTCCACATTAAACTCTGCCAGATTTACCTTCTGTTCAGTTTGCTCCTTCTACATTGTGTATTAAATACTGGCACAGTACTGTAAATGTTTAGTTACCAACTGTCATAAAGTACAAATGGCTCCTTTCATCTGTAGCCTTGACAAAAATGATTAATGTAGTATTTCTAGAAGATTTTCCTGTGGATTTGGGGGAATTGGAAGGTTGATTGTAGGTCTCCGCACATTATGTCAAATCACAGCTAAGTACATTATAGAAGAAATAATAGGCACTGATCCATCCATTCCAGTAATTTAGATGTTTTCTATTTGCAGGAACATTCAACCACAATTTCAAACTTATTTTTGACTGTTTAAACATAAATATTGGTGTAACAGGGTGTACTGAGAAGCTGCAGTTGGCTGAATCAGACCCGAAGCATTTTTCTGTTTTCCACATGGTTAGGTATGCCAATACTTCTGCGATGAAAAATGTGGCTGCCAGCATAGGAGAAGCTTAGAGGTTTTGGACAGGTACATTTACAATTCTGGTGGGAGCTGGAAAGCAAGGAGATATTCAAAGCATATTAACAAAAAAAGCTACAGGTTTAATAGGCTGCTTCTGGTAGCCTCACTGCTCTAGCACCTGCCCCGAGACCTGGAGCAAACCACTGCCCTGCAAGAAATCTCCAGTATTTCTATATTTGATGCAGATTTCATCCATGAAAAAGTGAGTCCATCTATGCAGACTCTGATTAGGAAGCAAAGGAAGGCAAGACCGTCCCTTAAGCAGTGCTGAGCTGCTCAGACTCTGCCTACTAGTGCAGCAAAAGTGACAACAACTTACAGCCCCTGCAGCAGCTGAAGTCATCAGTCCTGCTGGGGAAAGCAGGAATTACTTTTTCTTACACATCTATTGCAGTTCAGTCCCTTAGCACATGCTACCAACACGCCCTGTGATAAATTTTGAATGAGAGATAATGCAAAGATTTTAGACATCCTTCTGCTGCCACAAAAAAAATTCTGTGATAGATTGGTGTGATTTTTAAAGAGGAGCTTTGTGGTTCTTCTGGAAAGCATACTAGTAGCTAAACGACTAATTTCTTATCCACATTGTGCTTCGTCATCTCAGCTTTCATCAGAGTAGTTACTTTTGTTTATTTGTATTTTAGTGATTGGATCAGCTATGCTCTGGCCAGCAGGGAAAAATCTTTTGGGTTTTTTTTAGCCTTCATTTAGCAATGCAAATGAGCTTCCTATAATCATGTTTGTGAGAAAACACACGCTACAATCAGGACCTCAATAATGACTGATATTAGCTATGCTTTATACATCAATGAAATTGGCTCAGAGTCACAAACTCCCTCTTTGTTTGTCATTTTTAATTGGAAAGGAGCAATGTATCTAATCAATTAAACCATTTTTTTCAAAATTGCCCAACTGTCTTCGTGACTCCTTCCAAATAATCAAAATTATAATATAGGGCAGAGAGCTTTGCTGTTTGATGTTTGTGGGTTTTTTTAAGTCCATTATAAACAATAAAGCAAGCATATAAAAACTACTGTAACCTTCTATATCCATTAAGAGAAACACAACTGAGAACCATCATAAAATACAAGTCCTTCTAAAATGTATGCCCAAGAATACAGAGTTATGTTAAACCAGTGCCCTTTAAATGGAATTAGATTTAGCCACAGACGTGTTCATGGGCAAAACTATGTTGGAACTAGTGCTCTTGAGATTTTTTTGTTCCTTACTATCCATTATTTTGATGCATGCTATGATACAACCCTGGAATTTTCCCACAGTGATATTTTTGTACTTGAAAAATCCCTCTTGGAAGAGTATTATACAATTTAATTAGGACTTCTCTATACAGTTTTGTAGTGACTTCTCCAGCCTCCATGCAAAGGTATTGAGGCAATTTTGTGTTCAATTAGTAATGAGAGAATGCTCTAAGTCCGCTCTAGGTCCTGAGCCTATCATGAAAAATGCTATATCCACACATTAAGGTAAGTCAGACACTCCTGTAATGAATTTACAATTTGAACTGGCTTTGTAAGATAATACCTTGAAACCAGGGATAAACTGGAAAAAGTGTTCGGGGCAGCAAGCAACAGTGAATCAGCTTAATTAATGCAATGGGCACCCATATAATGCAGATTTATAGATTATTTTCTACATTCAATTGTGTTCAACATCTCCTTTAAGGCCATACATTTCCCATTGATATCCGAACACTCAGGCATTATAATCTTGGAGCGTACAGGAAGGGCTGGCAGAGCCTGCTGCAGTGACACCAGCAGCTGTGACCTGTGCCCCGTCCTCAGCCCAGCTCAGGCCCGCAGGAGAACACAAGGCTACTTCTGCTGAGCAGGAGATCACTGCATCGGCAGAATCCAGCTGCAGGCAGATGTGGAGAGCTGAAATTAAATATGTAAACATGATGAGGGCTTTCAACAGACCTGGCTTGATACTTCTGCATTGCCTTGTCAAGATCCTGTGTGGTTCTCCATAAAATCCTGCCTTGCCCAAGGTCTGGCAGGGCACTCACTGCTCCAGGTGTGGGATGCAAACATCTGCATGTGAGCACTGCAGCACAGAAATCCACCCCTGCTCAACAACAGTGTTCTGGCTGACACAGAACAATTGCTGCCCTTCAAAAGTGCAGCCAAAGGCCACCCCCAGACATCCCCACCTCAACAATGACTTGTCCTCCTGGCCTTCCACCCCTGTTTCTGTTGAGTCGCAAACTCCAGGAATTAAAGGTCTTGGAAATGTTCAGAGTCTGCTGAAGCCCCACCAAGTCCACCAGAGTGTTTCAAAGTGTTTTCTGCAGCCAGCATTCCTCTCACTTCAGTATTGAGCTTAATGTTACATTTTCAGAGGTACACATTGAACAGACAATAAAATAAAGTAAGGCTGCTTGTGTTGTGTTTTAACATATATTTTAAAGAGATTTCTGAAATGTTTTCCCCATCTTATAGGCACAGCTATTTGACTAAGTGTCATAACTTCTTATTTTTTTTGCAAATGGGAGGCATAACCACACAGTGTGGGCAGAGAAATTAGAGAAAATGTATGCAATTGATAGTGTGCTCTCAGACCTTGGCACTAACTTTCATTACCTTCTTCTCATTATTTTCTTCAAGATAAAGTATCTGCTAAAGCTTGTAGCAGCAATATTGAATCCTACAGGTCAAATTGTGGGAACTGCATTTTAAAATAATACCATTCCATATTAATATATTCTTTTATTCCAGTTTTTCTTTTTATTTTGAAGACTAATAGGTCCAGACAATAAGCCTTTTCTGGATCCTTCATTACTTTCATATTACCCTCACTATAATTTGTCTCCTCTTTAAAAAAAAACATTCCCTGGCAACACACACCACAAACATATTTCTCTGTTTTTCCCTCACAGTATTTTCAGTTTTCCCACACAAATTAAGATTTTTGTGTCTCTAAGACATTGTGGAGTCTCTCTCTGGGGAAACCTACTGTGTGAATTATGCTGAGTGTATACAATTACCCTGTAAACTCTAATTATTGGTATGAGTGATGCTGTTCGTCACACAGACACAGACACACACACGCACTTTGGTGAGAAGGCATGAACTATTTAATTAAGAAGATCTGACTCCATTTTATAGAATTTCTACAAGGGCCAGGGATTGGGGGAGAAGGTTGACACCTCTCCCCATCCCATTTGTCAAGACAACTGTCCATCAGCTGTCCATATCTCTAAGAACAGGAATGATAACTTTCCTTGAATTTGGGAAAACATTGCCAGTGTTTACACACCTGTGTGTGAGAAACACCCCAAACCATGAAAACTGTGAAACAGAAGAGAAGGCTGAAAACCTCAGGGTGACAATACGAGGATGCATTATCATGTTTAAGATGCATGAAGTTGCTAATAATCCACACTATTGTGTTTCATAATACTGTAGGGTCTTGGGGAAAAGGGAGTCAAAGTTTTTTGGTTTTTTTTTTTTTAAGTGTGTATGTACACAACAGCTAAATGCACAGCAAAGCTCTGGGTATTTTGTTGCAAAGCTTTAGCATGTTAGTACTACAGCAATGTGTTTAATTCCCAGAGCCTGCTCCTTCCCGCCTTGAGTATGTCAATACTGATTTTCACCTTCCACTCCACAGTGCTGCCATTCTTCTTGGTAGGACCAGGATTATTGGTTTACTGAAACAGTATCTATAGCAGAGACACAGCCCTGCTGTTCTTGGGGAGCATACATATGTATGAACCAATTATTTGATGGTATTTTTCTCCTTGAAGAAGGAATATTTATTTGTGCTAGCTGAGAAGACCAAATTAAATCTTCTCCATTTAGTACACTTCAAAAGTAATTTTCTCACTTCCTATCAACTGTTTAAATCAGTTCAAAAATTAATGTTAGGAGATTGAAAAGGTGCTGGAAATATGCTCATGTGTTTCTTGAAGTTTTATTCCAAAACTCATTCCATTAAAATAATGCAGCCATCCTTCTGATCTTTGCCATTGTGATACACTCATTATGCGGCATAGACATATTAATCTATAATTAAAAGGGGTGATTATGAGAGATAGTTCATTTGCCCCATGTTCGTCAACAGCTTTGGAATATATATCCCTTTACAAATGACAAGCCAGACCTACAGGAAAACATACATAGGATAACAGTTATAACATAGAAAACAGATTTTTCCTGTCCATGGATGGCAGAAGCCTCAATTTTCCAAGCTAAATAATGTGCTGAAGTATAATGAGACATAATGCAGATACATCTACAAGTGTGTTCAACAATAAAATCTTGCTTTCTCTCCAGGGATTTGAGAACTGCAGATTTCCTGCTAGAAAAGTTAGGAATGTATTTAGTGTGGGCTGGAGAGAAGGGGGTGCTTCTAGGAGACAGAAAAAACACCCAGACCCAGTATTTGGAATCTAATAATATTTTGTTGTTAAATCGTATCTTCCAAAATAAGGGTGTTTTGCTTAATGTAAGCCAGCAAAACTGGTTTATATTATGCAAAAAAAGCATTTAAACACATTTGTGTTTCTCCAGCCATAGCCTATTGATACTTGGATATTAATAGCAAAAGAGGTTTCTGCAACAAGATTGCACAGGATGAGCTTTCTCTCATGCTATCAGATAAATTTCTGTCTGTTTACATTTGAATTTAATTATTTTTTTTAAACTTCCCTTCTGCACCTGTCCATTTTTTTTGTCCACTTTCAATGCCCAAGTGTTAAAGACCCTGTTCCTCTTAAGAATTTCCACTTAACCCTGAACTGAGCATCTCTGCTTCCCACCATGTTTGTCTTCAAGTAAAAAGAATTTTTATTATATTTAATGACAGTAATTCTTTGTAGTTCAAAGGAAGTCTTCTTTAACTATACTGTGTAGGAGAGGGGAATACAGGTGACCTCACCCCTGATCAGTAACAGCTGTGTTAATTACCCAATACAGCCCTGCCCCTGACAGGTCACAGCTGGATCCAATAAAGAGAAGTGTGATAAAAGGGAGTGGGTTGGCTGGGGATGGGGAATCATGAAGGAGGAGGAACCTTGAGGAAGAGGGAATAAGAGGATCATGAAGAAGGATCCTGGGGAGGGAGAATCACTGCTGTGAGGTCAGTCTGGGTCTGCTGTTAGAGCCTGTTGTTGGAACTAGCAGTCACAGTCTAGCTGGGTAAAAGCCTGCAGTTAGAGCTCAGCAGGAAATAACCAGCAGTCAGAGGCTGCAAGGGAAACCTCCCGTAGGAGCTTGCTGCATCCAGAGCCAGAATGGTTGCAGTCAGGATGGCTGAGCTGTGAAGAGGAATAAACCAGAACCCTTTTCGTGCTGTGATAAACAAGGAGTCTGTGTCTCAGCTCATTTCTGCCCTCTGACAAGAGGGCTGCTGCAACAATGCTGGATGGCATTTCTGCTGTGGGGTGTGAGATCAACTTTGGCAGGCCTTCTTAGAAACAGCCTTAGCTGGCTCCTTCTGGATGCAGAAGTATGAGGTAGCTCTAATGAGGGATTTGAGTGGCTAAAATATTCAAGTGCCATAAATTTGGATGCCTGAGGCACAGAGCTGAGGGAAATCCAAGACCACATGCTTAGAGCCTGCCCTTTTCTTTTACATTACAGGGAGACCTCACAGCCCTGCAGGGCTCAAATGGCTGTGTCATACAGAGTTCACCACTAACATGTCCTGGGACGTGTCTAGAAGTCCTACCTTTCCTGAGGGAATGAGGTCTCCATCTAGCTGAGCTCTACTGCTGTCCTAGAGATAGTGCACTCCTATACCAGCAGTTACCAGGACAGCTTAACACTGAGAAAATTAATCCAGAAAAATCAAAAACCTTCCATTTGAAACTTTCCAAAGCCCACTGAACTTAAAATATGTCCTTCCAGGAGAGGGCCCACACAGTAAAAAGAAATGTCCTAATTTTTTTTCAGTCTCTGAGGAATCCCAGATTATTTTACAAATCTTCAGGGGGGAAATGAAACAAAAGAAAACACAATGTCCTTATAGAGAGGACTGTAAAGAAGAGCACAATGAGTGCTGTACACAACATAAAATTAAGGAAAAATCTCAAATACATTCTGTTCAAGTATCAGGTCTATATTACTTGCTCTCAAGATCAACTACAGGACAAAAAGTTACTGCTCTCTAATCAGTATTCATATGAAAGTGTTCGAACTGTAACTCAGAATCCTGAGAGACTGGAACGCTTCTCAGTTCCATCCTTTTAAAATGAGAATGAATTCCATTTCAGTGGTAGCTTTGATGTATTTCAGGCATTTTTTCCCACATCAGTTAGATGAAAATTATTTCCTTCAACATATCTTAATGTCTATATGTTTTTGATTTTGTCTTTCACTAGATGACAAACATTTTCTTAGATGGCAAACATTTTTTTTTTGTAAGTCCAACTGTTTTATGAAAGCACATTTAAAACATATCCTGAAATGAGACTTGGTTTTGAATTTATGTTATTCAAAACACAACTACATTGAATGATCCTTTTTGTTGGATGAAGAATGTGGCATAGTGGATGGAGTGAGTTTGAAAATAGGTTTTTTAACAAAAAATGCAACTGGTGAGAGCCTTCATTAATGCTCATGCAGAATTTTGTTTTGCCAAAAGAACAGAAGTGTGTGTCAGAGGGAAGATAGGGTGCATAAGGCTGAGAAAATTCATTTCATTTGCTGCAAAAACAAATTGGCATGTGAATACAATTCAGCCAGCCTGTGAGGTAGTCCATCCAGAAAATTTAGAGGAAAGAGAGGAATGTGCAGTGACCCAAAATAAGGAACACTATGTCCTTTTTCTTTTATCAAGAAATCATGTTACTGCAAAGGTCTTTCCACTGTAAAGGAAGCAAGGGAAGTCACTAGTGCTATTATAGATCCATTTCCATCGGAAGATCAAAGCTGCAACATAAAAGCAACTGTCAGCTGAAGCATTATCTTCTACTTTCAAGGTAAAAGGTAAAAGCTGCTGAATGGAAATCTATCAATTTTTTTTTTTTCCTGACATGTTGATGGTAATTATTCTGACTGATATTAACCTCATTAAATAGCCATTAGTGCCTGCTAGAAAAGTGAAGAGTCCCTTCCCACAGTCCATCTGAAGGAAAGATGGCCAGAAATGAAAATTCAGGTCTTGTACTTTCTGCTAAGCATGAACAGAGGTATAGACAAACTAAACATGAACAAATGCATAGAAAAACATCACTTATACTGGAAATAGTTTTGGTCCCTTGCCTACCACTTTATATTTTAACCACTCAGTGATTGATGTTCTATCCAAGTCTGGTATATGACTCAAATTGATTTATTTTCAAGAGAGATAGCTTTCTCCATTCACTCCTTACTGAGAAGGAAGATGGAGAACTGTATTTTGCTCTACTTCTCTTTAAGGCGTCTGGATTCAATTTAACACCTTTCTCACCTGCTGTCCCCAACACAGCAAACTGATGCAAAGAAATCATCACAGCACAGTTTGGGCTTTTTTGCAAAGGCACAGTCCAACGCACATGGCACCTGAACACAACCCCAAGTTAACACAGTCTAAAGATTTGCACAAAATCCAGGCCAAGAGAAAGCTTCCCTCTGTCCATGCTTAATGGCCTTTCTTAGAGGCTGCATTAGATGGTCTTCAGGCAGAGAAGAGCACCAAACAAACTCCTCACTTTATGTGAGGTCCCTGGTCATGGAGTTGTTGAAAGGGAAGCACCATCTTCACCTTGGAAGAAAGGTTTTAAAAGGAAAGGTCTCACCTGCATGGTAGAAACAAATGCTCTTGCCTACCTGCATCCCAGTGCCACAGACCTGGAATGAGAAACACATATTCATGGGGCCCTGAGGCCATCAGAGCCTGTTGGAGGTACTCACTGCTCAGGTGAAATTCTCTGAAGCACTCACATGCTTCAGAAATGTCATGAGTACACATTAGTTTTCAATAAAAAAAGCAGAAAAGAAATGAGGCTTGCTCATCTTTGATAGCATTATCTGTCAAGACTGGATGTTCCTAGTTTTCCCTTTGTTTAGGATCATGTATTATTTCAATGGTTACTATCTGGTCTCAAAAAACCCAGCAGAAACCATTTGTAAAAACCAGCAATTCCCAGACTGTAAATGCCATGGCACTTTGCTACTCTGCAACAGAACAACATTCTACTTCATTAATGTATACTCCTGGGAAAGAGAAACTACAGGGGAAAGCAGAGCCCTGTGTCCCTCCCAAGGCAGCAGATGTAACAACAAAACTACACTTGCAAAATCCCACAGAACTATTGCACAATAAGGTGTGAGAGTCCTGTGTTTTGTGAAAATGAGCAGCTGATAGACAGTGATTTGTAGCAATTTTCTCCTGAGTAATCAGCAGCCACTTCACCACAGGGGTAGGCTGAGGCTGTTCCTCTGCTCAGGGAGAAGTGGCTCCACAGGCAGCTTGGAGAAGGGAGCAGGCACCCAGCTTTGATGTAACAGGAAATGAGCACAGTGCTGGCTGATGCCATCAGACCCTAAACAAAGCAGTTGTACAGGATTTTTCATTCTCATACTCTTCTAATCAATGTCTGGATTCAGCAGGAAGGGAAAGAAATCCCAATTTTCTAATCTTCCTTCAAGGTGATTTCATAAGGTTTTATGTGCGTGTATTGATAGTTGTTTAAGTATATTCATGTAAAGATTGAGTTCTTACTGTCCTATATTTTATATGAGTATTCAGCACCTGTCTTCCTCTAATTTTGATTCCATTTCTGAAAAGATATTCTACCTTTTAATCTTGCTTTATTACACAGTTTAATCAAAGGCAAGACATTCAAATGGAAAGTAGCCCACAAGGAGGAAACACTCCTGGGCACTGCCAGTGTTCCAGTGGACAATTACATGACTAGATAATTTTAATGTATCTGTTGGGATTCAGGAGCAACCATGGAACATCCTTGTTTCTGAACACGATCAGCAAGCACACAAATACATGTGTAGTGGCGTGCAGCAGACCCTGCACATAAATGCTTCAAGGCAAACAATAACAAAAAGCTGAGGGTAGGAATAAAACCAAGCCTTACACCTAACTTCAGAAGTCGTCTATTGCTTTTACAGATAACAGCCCTATGAAATGAGATGTGGCATGTAGTCCCACATCTTGGGAGATGTCTGGTGTGTGCCTCAGCTTAAGGGATGTGTCAAACTTACCAAGTGAATGTTACTTAACAAAAGTAAGATCTATCTTCTCTTCAGGGTATGGCTTGAAATAAAAAAATGAGCTGACACTGCATAAAAAACCAAAAAACAATGTAGGGACTGCAGTTCAGGAGGGCAAGAGAAGCAAAGCCCGGAAGAGATTCAGGGCTGCTGATCTCCTCATCTGCCAGGTGGGCTGATGCTGGTCTCCACCAGCACACAAGCTGCTTGGGTGGGGGAAGAGTCATTCCCTGGCCCCTGCTTCCCTACACAGTGGGGAATAGCAGGGAATGACTCTGCAAAGCCAGGTATCTTGGATCTGATCACTAATGTTTTATTCTGACATTACACTGTCACTGTAAGCCAATATTGATAACACTTTCTTACCTGTGTGCCTGATAATGGATTGTTCTGATTTCCTGAGTTTCCAAGAATTCGTTCTTGTCCTGTGTTCAGCTACACTTGGAAATACAGCTACAGGTGAATTTTTAACCCCCTTGGAAAATGTTAATGATTGAGAAGCAGTTTTCTATTTTTAATATTTTTCTGGGATCATCATTTAAGGTAGCATTGAATGTTTTGTCAGAATCACACATGCTTCCTAATCTCAGCAAAGGGAATAGATGGAGTATTGAACTCTCAGATATGTAGGTTTTTAGTGCACATGGATACAACTCTCAAGTTCTTCCACGTACTCTAAAGTCTTTAGACTTACCTAGATCAGATAGTATTTCTAGTCCTTGGCTTTCTTCTAAAGTGCACAAATGGAAGCTGAAAGCAATGACAAAAATATTTTATCCTTCTGTGCTGTTAATGTTAAGACATTGTTTACTATTTTTGATTCTTCCTTTTAAAATCCTACCCTTTTCAAGTTGTCATTTTTGTTATGTGTCTTCCCTCCAAACAATACAGCTGTGTTGCTGCTGATTTTTTCTCCTAGCATGTTAGGATCAATAGGAACCTAATACATTCCATGGGAACTGCTGTCTTTAGATGGAATTGAAATTCAGCTGTCATTTGAAGATCTTTTGATATTTACATCAAAAGAAGGTAACATAAAGCTGTAGAAAAACTTGTAATCCTCTTGAAATGCATAAAAGTTTTGCCACTGATACCCACGGAACCAGGATTTCACTCTCCCTAGTGTAGAACCTGTGTTGTGTCCTAGTAACCTCCTCCCTGAAGTTTGAGAGCCCTGGGATGGTTATGGTATTCCCCAGGAGAGAGTGATCTACAGTGCCTGCTAGAAATTGGGAACAGGTAAGGATAGAAGGCTTGCCTGGAGGTCAGATGCATAAGAGACCTTTTAGAACTCAGTTTTAGGAGTACAAAGCCCCTCGTTGCTTCAGGTCCAGCTACTGGTGGTCAAAGAGCAACACGTCCCCTACACAGAGTGACTACAACAGCACCTCTGTTTCACACTGTGAAAATCCAGTCCAAACACCACTTGTGAAATTCAATTGCATGTAATTTGAAATTGCCCATTTCCTATGAGATAGACACTTTTTATCAATTATAATGTGTCTCCTCTGGGAATCTTATCTACATAATACATTTTGTTTATGTTCCATCAGAGTTCTGTGGTAGATGGCAAAAATTCAGATCAGTCAGGTTATGCTGAGCATGAAACCCAAGCAGAACCAAGAGTCAGTGTCATCACTGGGTTAGGTTGTTCTGGGAGTGAATTCTATCAGAGAATGTCATTATATTTTTTATTACATCATCTCTAAAGACTTCTTGGAATAGCAGATGTCTCTTTATCAAAATTGTTCTTGAAATTTAAATAAATGTGCCATATTCTAATAATATTCATCCTTAGGCTTCACTGAAATTAATTCTGTATTCATAATTTATTTCCTAGCAATAAAATTCACACTTTTTTTTCCACCATAAATAGAGATGAAAAGGTGGGAGTGAAAACCAGCTACAGAATTTGCAGCAGCCTATGGCAGATATAATGGTTCTGAATTAAATCTCTGCATTTTAGTGAAAATTCCAAGTGTATTATGGCTCAAAAAATTTACAGAAGAATAGTGGCAGATTTAGAAATAAAAATTTCTCAGAAAAAAAAGTTATTTTATACTTTTAAAGAATAATTTTCATAATTCCTTACTTTTTTTGGTAAAGAAAAAACTTGGGTTTTGTCTTTTGGGAATAAGGAAAATCAAACCTAGGAAATGTTAAACTTTTTTTTTTTTTGCAGAGTTTTTCAAATTAAAAACAAAAAGTTATTGAAGTAGAAGAATATCCCATAGGATATAAACTACAGTTAGAAATCTTTCTTACTAATTTCAGTGTATAAATATCAGTAGCTACAAAACTCCAACTCTTTTAAAATAATGTTACATATTTAGTGTGCTGAGATTTAGCTGCTTTGTTGCTTAACAATGGTCTACAGGTTCCAGAAGCACATATACTGAAAAAATAGGCTCATTTTCTGTATTTCACTACTTTCTGTCTCAGGCAGACGATGACAGTAATAGCTGGTCTTGTGATACAATTTCAGGGGCACAAAACCCTACAAAAGACGTGGGGAAAAGTCTGATATTAGACTGAGTCATCAGCTAAACAATTTATACAGAGTGTGCATGAGAGCAGCTAAACAGTCCTTCAAGTACTTAAGATGCCCAAATACCCCTCACATTAAAATATAATAAAAGCAAGGTTAGAAATATTTCCAAAAACAGTTTGTATATTGTGTTCTGTATCACACTGTCTCCTCTAGACATGCCAGCCAGATCTGCTGCACTACATTGACCAGGTCAGTGCAGCCTCAGCCCAAGCTGGCCTGACAGAGAACACAGTTCTTTTTATCAACATATTTAGTGCTAGGAGGGAAAATATTAAGATATCAACATTTCTCTTCAGAGGCATATTCATCTGAAAGTTTGTCACTGTTCCTTTTTGATCCTCCAATTGCTGTTAAATGACACTTGGTTTCAGCCATTTTCCCATATTTTATGGGGACATTGGAACAAAAGAAAGAAAAAATTAGCTTTTAGCTACAGGTGAAATCAGAAAAAAACTTGATTGTTCAGCCCAGGAACTTAAGTCTATATGGAATAAACAGAAAAATGAGAGATGTAAGACTTACACCGAGTAGTCTGTCAGAGGTAATGAAATTACCACTTAGACAAGTTTGGAATTTGGGAACCTGGAAGAAGTAGAGAATGACAGAAATAAAATATGTGGACCTGGAGATTCAGTCCTCAGATCAGGGTTTTAAAATAAGCCTAAACTAATTGAATTAGTCACCTAATTAAATTAATTGAAGAAATTAATTTCCTGCTGTAATAGATTTTGTAATAGCTTCATCTGAACAGTTTATTTGCTCTGTTTGAGGTTTTTATGCAATTGATTGATTAGTGAAATTTTTTTCAATTTAACAGTAAGTATCTGTAGCGGCTTGCATGATTTAAAAGCTAAAGAATTCGGTGCTAATTTACTATGAGACCAAAAAAGACAGAAAGATGTGTTTCCGTTGTTGGCAGTTGCTATGGCTGAGTTATAGAAACACAGGGGCCAGCATCTCTCCAGGAACAGTGGGGCAGTCAGAGCACTCATCTGTGCCAAGCTCTTCAGACTGGCTGACAAACTGTGCTTCAAAAGGGCTAGAACCCAAACTCTCTGAACTGAATGAAAAACCTCCCAATGTCATTAGGAAATCTGGAATCAGTGTCTTTGTTTCACTATTAGATTTCAGGCAATGTCCATGGTCTATCAGATTTCAGAGGGCAGTAATTCTTGGAAAACACTGATTTTGTTTCATTAGGACCATATTTCTTCAGGATTCACTCTGCCTAGATTTTAGCACAACAAACTGCCATAAATGTGGTTTGGGTTAAATTAGTTCTGTCCTACTCTTGCACTCATTTGAAAATACATGGGCTGTATCATCTAAACTTACAGTGCCATTTAACAGCAATAACTTCTTTGCTGAGAGTTATGATCTTTCTGTACATGATTGCTATTATTCCTAGGAAGTTCTGAGTATTTCATTTGAATGTTTCAGCAAAATTCACGCAGGAATCCATCATTCTTGCTTATATTCTGCATTGTTTGTGCTTCTCTGAAACTGCATCCAGTTTTTGAAAGGAATTCAGAAATATGTCTATGCTACTAACATTTTTATCACTGAATATAAATACAGTAATGGATTATTCAATTGAATCAGGAAGAAAAGAAGGATAAAATAAGTAAATTCACAGTAATCTTGTGGGATATTTGGGTAAAAGCTCATGACACCTCAAAAATGACTTCTCATTCAGAATCCCAGAAAAAATAAATTGATTACCCTGCAAAGAAAATAAACCACAGTAAGAGCTTTGAAAATATACCTTTCTCTGTTTGCAAAACCAAAATCATAGAACATGGAATAGTTTGGGTTGTAAGGGACCTTTTAAATTCATCTGCTGAAGATCCCTGCAATGTGCAAGGACATCTTTGACTAGACCAAGAGGTTGCTAAAAGCCCTATCCAAAGTAAGAATTAAAATAAGAACAAGAGGATAACTACTCTATGACATTTCTTGGTCACATATAAGCCTCAATTCGACATGGATTATTGTCACAGAAAACAAATGGTTGGAGGATTATTTATCAATGGAGAAAACCTGTAACAAACTTAGGATATATAAGCAGAGCAAAATACAGCAGCTTATACTAACAGATCTACTTCAAGAAAAGAAAATAACAGTCTGATAGTACCAATGGTTTCTATTCCCACAGAAAATGAATCACTGCTCCTTCATGCACTGATCTCTCATTTTGGAAACTGCACTTTCTAACTCATTGCAAATATTAAGCAGAACATACATGCCAAATGCCAAAATATTTTAATAATACATCATCTTAGAGATGTAGGTGTATGAATGAATTCTGACAAGTGAGAACACTCAAAAAAACTGCAAAGACACTGAAAAAGAGAGAGAAAAATGGTCCAGAGGTGAAAGTATTGAGCTGTTATTCTGATTAAGCTCTGCCACAGACTCCTGGTTTGACCTTTAGCAAACAGGTTTGTCATCAGCTTTCTCGAGTGCTAAACCAGACCTCGAATGTCTCAGCTCTCCCTCCATACAAGAAGAATGATCCTTCTCTAGAAAGCAATTGTGTTGATGCACTGTGAGAGATTCAGACACTGTGGTGATAAGCACCATACAAAAACAAAATATAGCAAGATAAAACTTGTACTCTCAGTCACCAAACCATGAGGAGGTGTTTTTCAAAGTGACATTTTCATATTATTTACTCTAAAAAGATGAAACTTTTCTCTTCAACTGTACAACAGTAGTACAGTAAGCATAGTGAACACATCTTGGAAGGCAGACAGGCACGAGTAAATGTGTAAACTGAGTGATGTCACACGGTGCTCACATCCATACTCAGACCTTTGCTTTGGCACTCGTGTGCTGAGGAGGAATGTGGCTCCAAGAGGACAGCTCTGGCCAAAGTAGGAGACAAAGATGGACTGACTATAGAAAAGACTCACTTTGAAGCAACTTGGCACACTTATTTAAGTCCTACGTAAACCCCTGATTATTTAAAACATACAAAATTTTGTTCTGCTTAGGAAATACACCTGTGGTTCTCATTGCCAAAGGGTGCTGTTAAGTGCCAACATTACATGGATACAAGAGTGGAGAAATAGATGAAAAAGAAATCCACTGAAAACATAGAAAACACATCACATTGTCAGAGAATTAAACTAGCTGCAAACTGGGAAAGGATGAGACCTGCTCACCCAGTTCTTGGTTTTGCCTTAGCACCAACATATAGTATCACTGGGGACACGACACTGACTTCAAAAGACTTTCAGATGGACCATTTAAAGCCTTTATTAAGGCATTTCAGAATAAACTTCCAAGGACACACACACACTTCCTGGTTGCCAAGACCAAACCCCCCCGGCTCCAAGGAGATCATTCATGATGATGTGCTTAGGCTGAACAACCAAGGGCAAGAGACCTTCACTCCCTTTGACTGATGTTCTGCTCTTACTCCTCTAATACAGAAGCACCCATTTATGAAGTCATTCTCTCCTTTGAAATAAGAACTCCTTTTTTTAAGTAATCAGTAGGAAACAGCCTGTATTTTAGAACAGGTATGATTATCCAGTGATGTAAATATCCGTGTCACAGACAAAATGCTACCAGGTCATATCAGAACAAGTGCACATATCACACAACCCCTCCTGAGCTGTATTTCTCCAGGTATCAGATTTACCTCAGGAGAGAGGATAACAAATATACAATCTAAATCTACCTATGGTACTAACTAAACAAACAACACTGCCACCAGCTCCCAAATGGAGGAATAGTAGAGAAGTACAAAGAAGAAGATGTACAGCTATCAGACACACAAGCTCTTGCAGTTAGCGGTATTCACTCACATATGAGTATGGTTCAACACATCCTATAGAAAACAATAGCACCTTTTAATTCCACTGCAGTTCATTAATGCTAATTTGAGCCCTGGCCTGATAATGTGTTTGGAAAAGGTATCCATCTTATGCTTTGACTTTAGTTGTAATGTTTCAAAATGCTATTAAAATTAATTAATTATTAAAATAACCTAATTTGTCCCCTGATTTTCAAACATTGCCTAGTACAACATTTCTTATGTTGCTCTGCACATGCATTTTCTGAGTTTACAAAAATCTTGAGAAGTGTTATAAAAAGGCCTGCAGACCTTTCTTTCACATTGCATTTATTCTGCATCTTCTCAAGGCAAAAGCAAGCACACATTCTCTACCAGCTGGGGTGCACTGTGTTAATTCTGATAGAGCAAATAGATCCAGACAGACAAAGATGTAAACATATACAAGTACTAACCAAGGTTCAGAGGAATGAATGCAGACACCTTGATAGGAGCACCATAGCAACAGCCTTCAGTAAATCTTTTTAACCCTCTCTTAAAGATATAAAGAAAGAGAAGAAAACTCTTAAAGCATTTGAAAAGTGAAAGCCAAAGTGAAATTAAATTTAACAATGCCATTTACCTCTTTCCTTTTACCTTTCTATTGAATGAAAAATACATTTATTTGTCGCTCTTTTTAAGGGCATTAAAGCATTTAGCTGTTTCTTCTGTTAAAAAAGAGGAACTAGAATTGTCACTGCTTTTTGAGACTTTGCTTCCCAAAGGACAAAATGAGAGTAGACAAAAAATTAACAGAGATGCTCAGTTCTTGTCCAGACCTGATAAATCTCAGGCTAGGGCAGCACTGCAGAGAGAGCTGCTTTTGCTCAGGCTGTACAGTTGCTAAAGATACATGGCCTTTTTGNCCCCTCCCAGGGCTGGGGCCAGGGTGCAGATGATGGCGCACACAGCCTCAAACACATGCTCCCTGTTTCAGTCACCGCGGAGGAGCAAAATGATGATGTGGAGATGTAGCACAGTGGGGATCACCAAATACATCCCAGAGATGGGCTTGCTCTTGTCAGCCCAACTCTCTTCTTCACACCACCTGCAAGATTATGGGAAGGAACTGAGACAGGGAACAATATGTTTTCTTAATTTTGCTGTCAGTTAAGCCTCAATCAAAGCTCGGTATTTTTTAAATTGTTGTCTTCCAGGTAACTTTTGATCTTAGCTGGAGAAGTAGCCTTTTGGGTTTTTTTCTGACAAGTTCAGAAGGTTATACTGCTTGCACAAACATTAATAGAAAAAAGACTCACAATTCAGCCAGCTTGGATTTTAAGCCTCTCTAAGTCTTCTCTTCCTAGAAATCCCTTTTGTCTCACTTTGGTGACCCGCACAACCCAGCAGTGAAATCCAATGCAAATGCTAAAGGATGTTCTTTTCCCCATTGCCAAGTCAGTGAGCCCTGCACAGTGACAATGTGTCACACAGGACAATGAATACAGCCTGAGCAACAGCCCCAGGGTTGCAAACGGACCTATTTTTAATAAAGACACTTGAAGTTTGAGCAAATGCTACTTTTGTGATCTTTCTGGAAACTAATTAAGATTTGATTCAAGAAAAGGCAACCAGAATAGCTATTTTCCTACTATCAACTACAACCAACAATTATGTTCAGACAAAACATGAATCCAAACCAATGTGAGCAGTGACTCTGAACCCAGCCCCAACTCTTGCCTCAGTGATTACTTCTGCCAGGCCAGGACATTCATTGCTATTCAGGAGCTGCTGCATGAAACAGAGCTTCAGGAGGGCTGAATCCACACACATTTTTCAAGCAGTTATACTCCCTGCATGCTGATTGTAACCCTTCCTGATGAGTCTATCCATGCTCCTGAATTTTAGATCTGACATTATATTCATTTAACCTCATGGCAATGTGAAAAGGTTTCTAATCACTGAAAAGAAACTGGCATCTTATCCCTATCTCTTTCTCAACACACATTTCACTGAAATAGTAGTGGTAGAATTGGCTGGATAGCCCTTAACTCCACACTACATACTTTGCAATCACATTCTTTTTTTAAGTGACTACTTTCATTATAAAATTGAAAATAAAGCACTTTTGAAATGAAAATTTTTGTCAAGAAATAACTGAAAGGTTCAGAAATAAAGGTATTTTTTTTAATGACTACTCCGCATTATCTGACATGAAAGACTTTCAGTCCCTCATTCAAATTTTTGCAAGCTCAAGAAATACATACTGCTGGTTTTTCCCCTCAGTTGTTCTTTCAGTCCTTCGTGTTTAGGGCACTAGTGAAATAGCATCAGCTGTTTTTCACCCCCACACTGGGAACCAATGGCCACGTGGTAGCATCTGCTGGAAAGACTACTATCTCTTTCCTTAAATCTAGTTATTCTGTGCTTCATTTCCTCCTCTGTGAAATGATAGTGGTATTTCCTTACCATTTTTAATCAAAAGAAATGCTGGAGGAATGGAAATATTGAGAAGTCCATATTTCTAAAACACAGTTGTTTTATAAAAGAATAAGAATCACTGAAAATGAGTAAAAGAAAGAGATGGAAATTATGTTTAGATGTACTTGCCTACAGTGTGCAGCACGATGCTGGTAGTTGTCATTTCACCTGCAATTCTTTATGCCCTGCAAGGCTGCTCAGTGTTACCAGACAGGCTGAGCATAAAGCAGTTATAATTATACATTTTAGTAGTGGTGGGAATCAAATAGAATGAAAATTCCCTAGTTACTGGGAGGGTATGCAAGGATGAATAGAGCAGAAGTGGATCTCACGTTTACGGATTTGTTTCTGGTTAAAATGCAGGAAGTACACACAGATGTATTTATTTCTTGTATTTATATGTTTATGCTAAAGCAGAAAGGTATTTTTTAAAAACCAACAATGTAGCAGAAACATATGACTCAACAAAAGAGCTTCAAGGAGTACCAATTAGGAGACATCTGTTAACATTGGTGGATCTGTGCTCAAGATCTGTGCTCAAGATCTGGCTCTAAGTGAAACTTTCACAGACATGTAATATAACACCAGTGTTTCACCAAGCAAATCCACATTCTTAGCTTGCTGTTTTTTTAATTCAAGCATCAGAAGGAGCTAAGGAAAAAACCCAAAACCATAAAATTTCCTGTTGGGACTGATGGAAAGATATGATCAACACTTAATTTCTGTAGTGCAATTACATGGCACATGAGTAACTATTTGCATTTCAGCTCATGGCAGCAGCAGTTCCTGCACACAAGGGCATCATCTTCAACCAGAGGGAGCAGATTTCTTGTGTGTTTTCAACAACAGAGCTGTGCACTCACTCCCAGCCAAATCTATCTCCAAGATAGCCTTGTAGGCTCTGTAGATATTAACTGTCATGAGTCTAATGATTTGTTGGTGTTCCTTTTGATTAACACAATCTCAATTGTCTCAGTCTCTTTTAGCAATAAAACCAAGAGTCTCTCACAGCATGGTGAGTTACAGCTGAGCATGGCAGCATCCTGAGCATGTTGGCCTCATAATATCCTTCAGTCTCCTGTAAAGTGTCTGTACGGACTCCTCCAGGGCTCAGCCCCAGTCCTCACCCACAGAAGGTGGAGAAGGAGCAAGAGCTGTTGGGCATGAAAACTGGCAGCAATAAGTTAATGCTTTCATCAAAAACATATTTCGCAGTGTGACAATACCAAAATTCAGGTGTTTGCCAGAAGTTTTCATTCACTCAAAAATCTTGTAATGATGGTTATAAAGTGATAGGCTAAAGAGTTGCTTAACACCAGCAGGTAAAGAGCACAGGAGTCACTCAGCTTGCCTTCACACTGACTGCTCCAAGGGTCCAGAACAAGTCCAGTGCAAAGCCCAGATCACTGTGTTGCCTCACTTTCTCCACCCACTGGAATGAAGACACTTGAATTACTACATTTTCAGACTTCAGACAACTACCTTAAAGATTTTTGAGGATTTAGTGTAAAGGCTACCTCCCCAGCAGTAATACAACTCAGCCTGGGTGGGGGGGAACACCTCTGCTTTCAAGCTAACAGTGAGTGCCTCCATCCACACAGGCAGGAGAGGGCTATCAAGTTGCATCTTCACATGATTTCTAGGATTGTTTTATATACATTTGACTGTTTCCAGAGGATGAAACATTAAAATATCTTGTTTAAAAAACACTTACCTTGTAAAGCCCTGATGACTCAGGAAGGGATTAGAAAGAAAAAAACCCCAGTTCTTAACTAAGAAAGTACATGTACATCTATGATTCCTCTAGCAAGTGTGATTTGTGTCAGCCAGCCAGCAACACCCTGGCCATCCAGCCCCTCAAGTGATCACACACGAAATGCTGCCCTGGGCGCAGCACACAGCTGGAGAGCCTCCACTGAGCCACCCCCACCTAATTTCTAGATGACAAACTTGTTTCAGGATCAATCAGACACCAAGCTATGTAGTCCCACTGAGACTGGACTGCTTTGGGACCACTGGCACATAACTGCAAATTAAAATTTAGTTAACTGTGGAAAGTAACAGTTCAAGGCTTCTGAAATGTAGGTGTCTTTAGAGAAGAACTAATTGAATATCCTATTTTGGATGTTGGATCCCTAAATACATATCCTATTATTAGTACTAATACTAGGTCACATGATTGTGGATTTAGTCATTAAGAACTGGTTTAAAACTAACAACTCTTTTATCCACGCATTTTGTAATATGCTTTGCCTCTAGTGAAAAAAAGAAAAAAAAAAGGTCCTATTTTTATAAAATCAGGGAGAAGAGAAAAAGATTGTCAGTTATTTAAAAGAATTGAGTAAAAGGAAAGTGGAAACAAATCAGCCTAAATTTTTTTATTTAGTTTTGTTTAATATGTGCTAAACGAGTTTTTAAATGAAAAACATTCCTTCATGATAAACATTGACCAATTCTATTACCATATTTGCTTGAATTTGTTCCTACAACTGCAGCCAAGAGCTGAAAAGTTCTCATTTTGTTTGAAAAACTACTTAGTCAAAGTAAAGCTCATCTGCTTTGCCCAAATATATTTGTTAGCCTAATAAAACATAGTTGTTCTCTCTCCTAACCACGATGTCTGGAACTCTGTGTCTTTTCTGCAAAGTGGTTCTGAGATGCACAATGAAAATGCACCTCTGCCTCGCAGAAGCCATACATGCCAAAAAGGTCCAAGAGGAGAAACCATCCTGGGGTAGTGCCTGTACCTGTCTCTCAGTTATGAGGAAAGCCATGACATTTAGCTTCAATTAGACACCATGACATTTAGATGGTCAAAATACAGCAAAACAAATCTCAGCATGTACCCTAAGCCCAGAGCGTGTTTGACAGCCAGAACATGCTAGCAGGATTTTGTGCCACACTGAATTACTCTAGAGGTATATGACACTGAATCACTGTCTGCAGGGGTTGTATTAACCAAACCCTGACATCCTTATTTATGCAAATAGTATCACATTTAAGGAACTATTCATATGCATAAAAGTTGGAGGAGCCAGGAAGATGCCCAGTCATTTCTGCAGGGGTTTTTTTCTCCCCAAAATTTATAAAGTTTTTCATATCATAATTTTCTTATCGCATGTCCTTAGCAAATATTACTTCCAAATGAAGTGCTGTATTCATACACTTCAATTAGGAGGAAAACCTCTCAAACGCAGACACAAAGGCATCAATACAGTTACTCTAAGAATAAAGTAATTTCATAACCTCATTATATTCCTTTCAGAGTCTGGGCTTGGTATAAGAAATAGACTTTACTCTTAACAGCAATATACAAGATGCATTCAAGGATCTTCATCAGCACATGCACCGTTAGTGCTACAGATTCCTGCTTTCCATCAAAAACCCACAGGCAATCTGCTGAATCCACAGCTTTTCTATGCCTGCTTTGGAGAAGACGGCTCACAAATCCCCTTTCCACCACTGCACTGCTATTTGGGAGCGAATTTCCAGGAAGGGCCATGTTGCATATTCAACAGCGGGCTGCAAACTGCCTTATTCCACTGCTGGTAGGATTTTTCACTTGTTCTATTTACAAGTGAAATGAAGTGAATCCAGGCCTCAGTTCCCGGATCTTTATTCATCCACCACTGGGATTCACACAGGCTTCTTGTTTAACCCTCTCATGACAGAAAACTAAAACTGAATGAAAGGAGTTGACAAAAAAGCCCAGAGCTTTTCTTAGATTTTTGAATCCCAGTATATGTGACAAATTGTCACATCTCCATTCAAAAAGACAGAGACTCTGGAGGGCAAGGTAAGAGCTGATCTGCAGGGAATCACTGCATCCTGGATGCTTCCTGAGCAGAGATGGCACAGAGTGACTGTTTGGGTTTGCAGACACTGAAGATAAAATCCAATGCTATAAGCAGCTCCTTAGCAGTGATGCAGCTGGGACTATGTTCAGAGATTGCAAAGTAAACCTACATTTATGTATGTCTTGTAGACTTCATTAAAAAACCAAAAAAACCCAAACCCCCCCAAAAAAACCCCCAACAAAACCCCCAAAACAAACACCTCCCCAAGGACTACCTACTTCAACTGGGAACACACAGTTTCTAGAAAGCTACAGACTTCACTAGCTGCTGCACAGAGCCTTCTTCTCATGCAAGGGAGTACCACATAATTCCAGCTCTTGTCTGAAATCCAGACATGGGAGTGAAACCAGTCCATCGAAGCCAGCACTTCATTTTTTCCACTACCTATGCAACTAGGAACACATTCTACAAAAAGTACTACATCCCCTCAGAAAGACATTCATGTTAAGAGCATTCTGGTTTGTAAATAAGATGAAAAGTTAGTAAACAAAATTGTGACTCTAACACTTATATCACTCAAATTGGTTAGATGTGGCTTTTCCTCTCCTCTCCTATGAAAAGATAGTTGCATTATTGTAGAATTTGTTCAAAGGCTTACGTCTCTTTATAAGCCACATAAGTCATACTGATAGATTCTGTAGCTTGTCTGGGTTTTATTAGATTTTTTTTTTTAACATGGCATACTACATTTGTTTTTGAAAATTGTGTGCAGAAAAGCAATGTACAGTACCCTGACTTGATCACCAGCATTTCAGTAACGACAAAGCTACTCAGTGTTCATTAAAACATCATCTGACCTTACAACTAAAGAGAAAACAAATTCAAAAAAAAAAAAAA